>ML384618.1:0-32937 GCA_005239525.1 Nicotiana knightiana | reverse complement strand
AGAGTTTTTGACAAAGATCAAGGCGTAAATTCCGGAATGGATTTGTACGAATTCGTACAAATCCGTTAGACAGCTGTAAAAATTCGATTCCCTACTAGAAATAGAAATGTACCTTATTTAGGGGTGCCCTATTATATAAAGGAGAGCCCATTCAATTGAAAAGATCATCAATCATTGACAAAGAATATACAATCTTACTGTTTGTGCTCATCTCTCAGAATTGCTCTTTAGTTTCTATTTACTTTATTCTACTCTTCATTTGAAGCCTTCTCAAGGTTGTCTTGACTCGAGGTCGAGGCATGCTCATGCACTGGTTTGATCTATCTTGCTCACTTAATTCACACACTTATTTTCTCGATTATCAATCAGTATTGGATTAAATTACATATCTTTTAGATCTCAAACATAAGTTTAATTGTTACTCAGATTTTTAGGGTAAACAGTTTGATGCCCACCGTGGGGACAAAGATAATAGTGATTATTTCAGTGCTGATTTCGATAACACACGTTATTTTCACACTTGTTCTTGTCAAAAACTCTTTGTTTTCAGGTTGAAATATGTCGAACTCGCAAAACGCACCTATGCACGACAGTGATGGCCTCTGATTTCTTGGGGAAAATGACAATGCAGTTGCTTCAGGGGCTGGTCGACCACCGCTTAACCCCGGGGTAGTGTTGATTGCAGAACTAGTCGATGTTGGTTCGCGCGTTGTTCTAAATGCGGACTTAGGTGCAAACATCGGAGGGAGTATACGCAGGGAGGCCCGACCTGGTGGTCAAGGAATGCAGGGTCTAGGAGATGGGGGAGTTAGCCTCCAAGTAATCTTCGAAATGCTACAAGCTAGCAGATTGCTATTGCTCAACTACAAAACCATCAAAAAACTCCGAGCGTGGCTGAGCAAGAAACCACTCGTCGAACTGAGTCGGTGCCCAAGAGGTCGAATGATAATGGATCGGGGACTGATCCTGCAATCATGAGAATGCTTAAGGAACTCACCAAAATGATCGAATAAGGAGAAAAGAGGATCGAAGATAATGACAAAAAGGTGGAGACGTACAACTCCCGAATCGACCAGATACCAGGGGCACCTCCGATTTTGAAGGGTTTGGATTCCAAAAAGTTCGTACAAAAGCCTTTTCCCCCACGCGCAGCCCTGAAGCCTATTCCAAAGAAGTTCCGCATGCCGGACATACCCAAATACAATGGGACCACAGATCCTAACGAGCACATCACTACACACATATGTGTATAAAGGGAAACGACTTAGAGGACGACGAGATCGAGTCCGTTTTGCTGAAGAAATTTGGGGAAACTTTATCTAAGGGAGCAATGATTTGGCATCACAACTTGCCCTCGAACTCTATCGATTCATTCGCCATGTTGGAAGATTCATTTGTAAAGGCATACACTGGTGCTATAAAGGTCACAAATAGAAAATAGGACGTTTTCAAGATAGAAAAAAGGGACAAAGAAATGTTGAGGGAGTTCGTGTCCCGATTTCAGATAGAACGAATGGAGTTACTACCAGTCTCCGATGATTGGGCCGTTCAATCTTTCACAAAAGGGTTGAATGAGCGAAGTTCGATAGCATCACGTTAGTTGAAGCAGAATCTGGTTGAATACTCTGTTGTTACATGGGAAGATGTGCATAATCGCTACCAATCAAAGATCAGGGTTGAGGACGACTAGTTGGGAGCCCCCTTGGGGTCAGTTCACCCGAACAGGTTAGCAGTAAAGGCTTCGAGGGATAACGATAGAGAATCAAGGTCAAATAGAGAAAGGTACCAGCCATATGTCTCAGATCGAAGAAGCACCAGTACGGGATGCAATCCCCCCCGAAATGATCGAAGAAACGATCGAGTGCAAAATTCTCGGGGACTCATGAGTAATGCTGGATTTGACAAGTACATCGATCCCGCAAAAGCACCTCGATCATCAGAGTATAACTTCCGCGTCGATGCCTCAGCTATCGTTTCGTCCATTGGAAGGATTAAAGATACCAGGAGGCCCAGGCCTACACAAACTGACCCTTCTCAAAGGAATCCTAACTTGATGTGTAAATACCATGGTACACATGGCCATAGGACCGAGGACTATAGACAATTGATAGAAGAGGTAGCTCGGTTGTTCAACGAAGGTCACCTTCGAGAGTTCCTCAGTGACAGGGTCAAAAATCACTTCAGAGAAAGAGACGCCAATAGAAAGAATGTGCAGGAAGAACCCCATCATATCATCCACATGATCATTGGTGGGGTTGACATCTCATAGGGACCTGTTTTCAAACGCACCAAAGTGTCGATTACAAGCTAGAAACGGACCCAAGATTACATGCCCCAAAGCACCCTTACATTCAGCGATGAGGAAACAGAAGGCCTCTCTCAGCCGCACAACGACGCCCTAATAATTTCTATTTTACTAAATAAAATTCAAGTTAAACGTGTTCTTGTGGATCCAGGTAGCTCGACCAACATAATCAGGTCGAGAGTCGTAGAGCAGCTCGGGATGCTAGATCAAATCGTACCAGCATCTCGAGTCTTAAACAGATTTAACATGGCTAGCGAAATAATGAAGGGTGAGATCGTCCTGCTCGTGAATGTGACCGGGACCATCCAGGACACAAAACTTCATGTCATCGAAGGTGACATGAGGTACAATGCATTGCTCGGAAGGCCGTGATTCACAACATGAGGGCTGTACCATCGACTTTTCACCAGATGATGAAGTTTCCAACAAAAGATAGTGTGAAAACAGTTTATGGGGAGCAGCACACAACAAAGGAGATGTTTGCAGTTCATGATTTGACACCAGCACCGACACCCTCGACCTCGGAGAAATCAAACATCAAAGACGAGTAGATGGCTAAATAGCAATCACAGACCACAACCTCGACTGAACCCGAGGAACGGGTACTCAAAGACGAAGAAGAAGATTTCCTCACCCCTCGATCCTTCGTCTCTCCCGAGGACTCAGATGCAATGAAGTCCACGCTCGAGGAACTGGAGCAGGTGATATTGATCGAACATCTGCCAGAACGAAAGGTATACCTGGGAACGATATTAACCCCCGAACTCAGGAAAAAACTCATTCAATTCCTTATCAATAACATATATTGTTTTGCGTGGTTCCATTTAGACATGACAAGGATCCCACCAGAGGTAACAACACATCGGCCAAGTCTCGGCCCCAGGTTTAAACCGATAAAGCAGAAGAGAAGGCCGTTGTTCGAGGTAAAACATGTGTTCATAAAGGACGAGGTAACTAAACTTCTCAAAATAGGGTCCATTAGGGAAGTAAAATATCCCGAATGGTTAGCCAATGTGGTCATGGTTCCTAAAAAAGGAGACAAGCTTAGAATGTGAGTAGATTATAAAGAATATAACAAGGCATGCCCTAAAGACTCCTTTCCATTTCCTAACATCGATCGTATGATCGATGCCACTGCCGGCCACGAGATCCTTACTTTTCTCGATGCCTATTCCGGGTAAAACCAAATTCAAGTGAACTCGGAGGACCAGGAAAAGACTTCATTTATCACTAAGTATGGAACATATTTCTACAATGTAAATGCGAGAGCTACATACCAACGCCTAGTTAATAAAATGTTCGAACAATAGATAGGTAAATCAATGGAAACTTACATTGATGATATGCTATTTAAATCCCTACGCGCAGAGGACCATTTGACTCATTTTCAGGCAATGTTCGAGGTTCTGAGAAAATACAACATGAAACACAACCCCGAGAAATGCGCTTTCGGAGTCGGCTCGGGCAAGTTCCTGGGATTCATTGTATCAAATAGGGAGATCGAGATCAACCCCAACAAAATTAAAGCCATCGAAGAAATCACTATCATGAACAATGTGAAGGCTGTACAACGGCTGACCGGGCGGATAACTACTTTGGGCAGATTTATCTCGAGGTCATCGGATCGGAGTCATAAATTCTTCTCTTTGCTCAAAAAGAAGAATGATTTTGCATGGACCCCGGAATGTCAACAAGCGTTAGAGGAATTAAAACGGTACTTATCGAGCCCACCTCTGCTACACACTCCGAAGGCGGATGAGAATTTATACTTATACTTGGCCCCGTCCGAGGTAGCGGTAAGTGGCGTGCTAATGCGGGAGGAGCAAGGTACACAATTTTCTGTTTATTATGTAAGTCGAACCCTAGGAGATGCTGAAACCAGGTATCCATATTTAGAGAAGTTAGCACTTGCATTAATAAGTGCATCTAGAAAATTGAAACCATATTTCCAACATCACCCTATATGTGTATTAACAACATATCCACTTCAAAATATTTTGCACAAGCCTAAGTTATCGGGCCGATTGGCCAAATAGGCCATCGAGCTCAGTGGGTATGATATTGAATATCAACCCCGAACGACTATCAAGTCTCAAATTCTACCAGACGTCGTGGCTGATTTTACTCCTACCCTCGTACCCGAAGTAGAGAAGGAACTTCTACTAAAGTCAGGTACATCGACGGGTGTATGGACCCTTTTCACAGACGGTGCCTCGAATGTGAAGAGGTCCGGGCTCGACATTGTTTTAAGACCACCTACGGGTAGCACTATTTGACAATCTATCAAAACTTCTAGATTAACTAATAATAAGGCCGAGTATGAGGCCATAATTACAGGTCTCGAATTAGGCAGAAGCCTAGGAGCAGAGGTCATCGAAGCCAAATGCAACTCTCTGTTGGTAGTGAACCAAGTGAATAAAAGTTTCGAGGTTCGAGATGATAGGATGCATAGATATTTAGACAAGTTGCAGGTGACATTGCACTGCTTCAAGGAGTAGACGTTGGATCATATACCTGGGGAACAAAACAATGAGGCAGATGCACTTGTGAATTTGGGTTCGTCCGTCGAAGAAGATGATGTTGTCCTGGGGACTGTTGTTCAGTTGCTGAGGTCTGTGGTCGAGGAAGGTCACGTTGAGATAAACTCTACAAGTTTGACTTGGGATTGGAGGAACAAATATGTCGAGTATTTGAAGCACGGAAAGCTCCCTTCGAATACTAAAGAATCGAGAGCCCTACGAGCTAAGGCATCTCGATTCGCACTGGATGAAAATAGAACATTGTACAGGAGGACCTTCAATGGACCATTGTCCGTATAGTTAGGACCGGGGGACATCGATTATGTTTTGCGAGAAATCCACGAAGGCACTTGTGGGAACCACTCCGGCACTGACTCCTTGATTCACAAAATTATTAGGGCTGGATACTACTGGGACAACATGGAGAAAGATAGTAAAGAGTTTGTTAGAAAACGTGACAAATGCCAAAGGTTTGCACCGATGATCCATCAGCACGGTGAACAACTCCATTCAGTCTTATCCCCGTGGCCATTCATGAAATGGGGGATGGACATTGTAAGCCCCCTGCCCACGGCACCAGGTAAGGCTAAGTTCATTTATTTTGATGACTGACTACTTTTCGAAGTGGGTAGAAGCTCAGGCCTTCGAGAAAGTAAGAGAAAATGAAGTCATAGACTTCATATGGGACCACATCATGTGCCGATTCGAGATACCCGCTGAAATAGTATGCGACAATGGGAAGCAATTTATTGGCAGCAAGGTGACAAAGTTCCTCGAAGAACACATAATAAAAAGGATTTTATCAACACCATATCACCCAAGAGCAAATGGCCAGGTCGAGTCCAGAAACAAAACTATTATCCAAAACTTGAAGAAGAGATTGAATGATGCTAAGGGGGAAATGGAGAGAGGTGTTGCCTGAGGTATTATGGGCATATCGGACGGCATCGAAATCCAACACGGGAGCAACTCTGTTCTCTTTGGTGTACGGTTCCGAGGCATTGATTCCAGTCGAGGTTGGGGAGCCAAGCGTCAGGTTTCAGCACGCAACCGAGGAGTCAAACAACGAGGCTATGAACACTAGTCTCGAGCTACTGGATGAACAACGAGAAGTTGCACTTGTTCGAATAGCCGCACAAAAACAAAGGATCGAAAGGTATTATAACAGAAGAAAAAACCTTCACCACTTCGTAGTCGGGGACTTAGTTCTAAGGAAAGTCAACCTCAATACTCGAGACCCAAATGAAGGGAAATGAGGCCTAAATTGGGAAGGACCGCATCGAGTCATCGGAGTCGTTGGAAAGGGATCTTACAAACTTAGCACGATGGAAGGTGATCAATTGCCAAACAATTGGAATGTATCGCTACTCAAACGATATTATTGCTAAGGTATGATTTTGTCCTTTTTTCCATTTATATACAAAACTAACTCATTACAGGTGCTCCATTAAAGACGACAAAACATCCTTCAACTCGAAGACCTTAGGTTTTAAAGCATGTGTTGCACTCTTTTTTCCTTAGATCGGGTATTATCCCAAATGGGTTTTTCCGGCAAAGTTTTTAATGAGGCAACAATTATATGCTACCTAAGGGGGATTCAACAAGTATCCAGGGATTATTTTCAATCAACCTCGAATACTGGGGGGCATCACCGTCGGGGGCTAGCATTTTCAAGAAAAAAACTTCACGCCTAAGAAGGTCTCGATAAGAAAACCTTATAATGGGACAAACGGTCTGAGGAACCTTGTCCGTATAGAATAATCGAGCTTCGAAGGCAAAACATGTACATATGTACGAGCTATTTAAAGAAGTACCCTTTCTATTCAACACTTTGCGTCTTGAAGAAATTTGTTACTCCATACTTATAATTCTACATGAGAAAAGGCTCAAGAGGCGAAACACAAGTACATATCAACTACTCGAGGACTATCATCGACAGTCAACACATTCGAATCATGTAAACCCGAACTCGTAAGACCTCAAAGAGGCACCCCTTGACGTAAAGGCCAAGGCCATCGCACTCGGGGACTTACATTTCGAAAAAATTTGAAATATTAGTGGGAAAAATTCTAAGAAACATACCCCAAGGCTACGGCCATATTATAGACTACGATCATAACAAAAGTCTATGGCCAAAATAGCGCGGCTCGGAGATGTCCGACTTCTGCCATAAACTAAGGCCTTCAAATACTTTGAAAAACTGGTTAAGTAAGGCTACCCTCGGCAAAGCAAGAGCTTCAATAAAATCAGCCCCTAAATAATTTAAAGGCTTCAATAACATCAACCTTTGAGGTGTTAAATCACCTAAACACAAACGAGCTAGGAAAATCTGGGTTTCGATCGTCGAATCCTCGAAAAACCCAATGAATGCCTGATTTCATAAGCTCGAAGAGGTCACCCCGAGGCCGAGTTCACCTGAATCAAGATAGATGGGGCTCAAGTCTAGTGAAGAAGCGCAAACATCGAGAACAGAGCACACAACATCGATGGGCCAAGTATAAGCTACCTCGAAATGATACCATTTTTAGGTTTGTACCAGAATGAGCGGGAATTCCATAATGACACAAATATCAAGGCATAAATCCCATAATGGATTTGTACGAATTCCTACAAATCCGTTAGACAGTTGTACAAATTAGATTCCCTGCCAGAATTGCTCTTTTGTTTCTCTTTACTTTATTCTACTATTCATTTGAAGCCTTCTCGAGGTTGTCTTGACTACAGGTTGAGGCCTGCTCACACACTGGTTTGATCTATATTTCTCACTTAACTCACACACTTATTTTCTCGATTATTAATCAGTATTGGATTAAATTACATATCTTTTAGACCTCAAACATAAGTTTAATTGTTACTCAGATTTTTAGGGTAAACAGTTTGACGCCCACTGTGGGGATAAAGATAATAGTGATTATTTCAATGTTAATTTCGATAACACACGTTATTTTCACACTTGTTCTTGTCAAAGACTCTTTGTTTTCAGGTTGAAATATGTCGAACTCACAAAACGCACCCATGCAAGGCAGTGATGGCTCGGATTTCACGGGGAAAATGACAATGCAGTTGCTTCAGGGGCCGGTGTACCACCGCTTAACCCCGGGGTAGTGCTGATTGTAGAACCAGTTGATGTTGGTTAGCGCGTTGCTCTAAATGTGGACTTAAGTTCTGACATCGGAGGGAGTATATGCAGGGAGGCCCGACCTGGTGGTCAAGGAACGCATGGTCTAAGAGATGGGGGAGTTAGCCTCCAAGTAATCTTCAAAATGCTATAAGCTCATCAGATTGCTATTGCTCAACTACAAAGCCATCAAAAAACTCCGAGCGTGACTGAGCCAAAACCACTCGTCGAACTGAGCCGGTGCCCGAGAGGTCGAATGATAATGGATCGAGGACTGAACCTGCAATCATGAGAATGCTCGAGGAACTCACCAAAAGTATCGAATCAGGAGAAAAGAGGATCGAATATAATGACAAAAAGGTGGATACAAACAACTCCCGAGTCAACCAGATAGCGGATTCCAAAAAGTTCGTACAAAAGCCTTTTCCCCCGCGTGCAGTCCCGAAGCCTATTCCAAAGAAGTTCCGCATGCCGGACATACCCAAATACAATGGGACCAGAGATCCTAATGAGCACATCACTATATACACATGTTGTATAAAGGGAAACGACTTAGAGGACGACGAGATCGAGTCCGTTTTGCTGAAGAAATTTAGGGAAACTCTATCGAAGAGAGCAATGATTTGGTATCACAACTTGCCCCCGAACTCTATCAATTCATTCTCCATGTTGGCAGATTCATTTGTAAAGGCACACGTTGGAGCTATAAAGGTCGCAACTAGAAAATCGGACGTTTTCAAGATTAAAAAAAAGGACAATAAAATGTTGAGGGAGTTCGTGTCCCGATTTCAGATGGGACGAATGGAGTCACCACCAGTCTCTGATGATTGGTCCATTCAAGCTTTCACAAGAGGGTTGAATGAGCGAAGTTTGATTGCATCACGGCAGTTGAAGCAGAATCTGGTTGAATATCCTACTGTTACATGGGAAGACGTGCATAATCGCTACCAATCAAAGATCAGGGTCGAGGACGACCATTTGGGAGCCCCCTCGGGGTCAGTTCACCCGAACAGGTTAGCACTAAGGGCTTCGAGGGATAATGACATAGAACCGAGGTCAAATAGAGAAAGGTATCTGCTATATGTTTCGGATCGAAGAAGCGGCAGTATGGGACGCAATCCCCCCCGCTCCAGAAATGAGCGAAGAAACGATCGGGTGAAAAATTCACGGGGACTCATGAGTAAGAATGGATTTGACAAGTACACTGATCCCGCAGAAGCACCTCGATTATCAGAGTATAACTTCAACGTCGATGCCTCAGCTATCGTTTCGGCCATTGGAAGGATTAAAGATACTAGGTGGCCCAGGCCTATACAAACTGACCCTTCTCAAAGAAATCCTAACTTGATGTGTAAATATCATGGTACATATGGTCACGTGATCGAGGACTGTAGACAATTGAGAGAAGAGGTAGCTCGGTTGTTCAATGAAGGTCACCTTCGAGAGTTCCTCTGTGAGAGGGCCAAAAATCACTTCAAAGAAAGAGACGCCAACATAAAGAATGAGCAGGAAGAACCCCATCATATCATCCACATGATCGTTGGTGGGGTCGACATCACACAGGGACCTATTTTCAAATGCACCAAAGTGTTGATTACAAGAGAGAAACGGACCTGAGATTACATGCCCGAAAGCAGCGTTACACTCAACAATGAGGAAATAGAAGGCCTCTCTCATCCCCACAACGATGCCCTAGTAATTTCTATTTTACTAAATAAAAGTCAAGTTAAACGTGTTCTTGTTGATCCAGGTAGCTCGACCAACATAATCAGGTCGAGAGTCATAGAGCAGCTCGGGATGCTAGATCAAATCGTACCAGCATCTCGAGTCTTAAACAACTTCAACATGGCTAGTGAAACAATTAAGGGTGAGATCTTCCTGCTCGTGAATGTGGCCGGGACCATCCAGGACACAAAATTCCATGTCATCGAAGGTGACATGAGGTACAATGCATTGCTCGGAAGGCCGTGATCCACAACATGAGGGCGGTACCATCGACTCTTCACCAGATGATGAAGTTTCCAACAAAAGATGGTGTGAAAACAGTTTATGGGGAGCAGCACGCAGCAAAGGAGATGTTTGCAGTTCATGATTTGACACTAGCACCGACACCTTCAACCTCGGAGAAATTAAACATCAAAGACAAGCAGATGGATCAATAGCAATCACAGACCACAACCTCGACTGAATCCGAGGAACAGGTACTCGAGGACGAAGAAAAATATTTCCTCACCCTCGAGCCTTCGTTGCTCCCGAGGAATCAGATGCAATGAAGTCCACGTTCGAGGAACTGGAGCAGGTGATATTGATCGAACATCTTCCAGAGCGAAAAGTATACCTAGGAACGGGATTAACCCCCGAATTATGGAAAAAACTCATTCAATTCCTTATCAATAACATAGATTGTTTTGCGTGGTCCCATTTAGACATGACAGGGATACCGCCGGAGGTAACAACACATCGGCTAAGATCGACCCCAGGTTTAAACTGATAAAGCAAAAGAGAAGGACGCAGTCCGAGGTAAAACATGCGTTCATAAAGGACGAGGCAACTAAACTTCACAAAATAGGGTCCATTAGGGAAGTAAAATATCCTGAATGGTTTGCCAATGTGGTCGCGGTTCCTTAAAAAGGAGACAAGCTTAGAATGTATGTAGATTATAAAGATTTGAACAAGGCTTTCCCTAAAGACTCCTTTCCACTGCCTAACATCGATTGTATGATCGACGCCACGGCCGGCCACGAGATCCTTAATTTTCTCGACGCGTACTCCGAGTACAACCAAATTCAAATGAACCCGGAGGACTAGGAAAATACTTCATTTATCACTAAGTATGGAATATATTGCTACAATGTAATGCCCTTCGGGCTAAAAAATACGGGAGCTAATACCAACGCCTAGTTAATAAAACTTTCGAACAACAGATAGGTAAATAAATGGAAGTTTACATCGATGATATGCTAGTTAAGTCCCTGCGCTTAGAGGACCCTTTGACTCATTTGCAGGAAATATTTGAGGTCCTGAGAAAATACAACATGAAACTCAATCCCGAGAAATGCGCTTTTGGAGTCGGCTCGGGAAAGTTCCTGGGATTCATGGTATCAAATAGGGGGGTCGAGATCAACCTCGACAAAGTTAAAGCCTTTGAATAAATCACCATCGTGAACAATGTGAAGGACGTACAACGGCTAACCGGGCGGATAGCTGCTTTGGGCAGATTTATCTCGAGGTCATCGGATCGGAGTCACAAATTCTTCTCTTTGCTCAAAAAGAAGAATGATTTCACATGGACCCCGGAACGTCAACAAGCATTGGAGGAATTAAAACGGTACTTATAGAGCCCACCTCTGCTTCACACCTCGAAGGTAGATGAGAAATTATACTTATACTTGGCCGTGTCCAAGTTAGCGGTAAGCGGCGTGCTAATTCGGGAGGAGCAAGGTACATAATTTCTTGCTTATTATGTAAGTCGAACCCTAGGAGATGTTGAAACCAGGTATCCATATTTAGAGAAGTTAGCTACTATATGTGTATCTAGAAAATTGAAACCACATTTCCAATGTCACCCTATATGTGTATTAACTACTTATCCACTTCGGATTATTTTGCGCAAGCCCGAGTTATCGGGCCGATTGGCCAAATGGTGAATCAAGCTCGGTGGGTACAATATTGAATATCAACCTCGAACGGCTATCAAGACTCAAATTCTAGCTGACATTGTGGCTAATTTCACTCCTACCCTCGTACCCGAAGTAGAGAAGGAACTTCTACTAAAGTCAGGCACATCGACGGGTGTATGGACCCTTTTCACAGACGGTGCCTCGAATGTGAAAGGGTCTGGGCTCGACATTGTTTTAAGACCACCTACAGGTAGAACTATTCGACAATCTATCAAAACTTCTAGATTAACTAATAATAAGGCCGAGTACGAGGTCATAATTGCAGGTCTCGAATTAGGCAGAAGCCTGGGAGCAGAAATCATCGAAGCCAAATGCGACTCTCTGTTGGTAGTGAACCAAGTGAACAAAAGTTTCGAGGTTCGAGATGATAGGATGCAGAAATATTTAGACAAGTTGCAGGTGACATTGCACCGCTTCAAGGAGTGGATGTTGGATCATATATGTCGGGAACAAAATAGTGAGTCTGATGCACTTGCAAATTTGGGTTCGTCAATCGAAGAAGATGATGTTGTCCCGGTGACTGTTGTTCAGTTGTCGAGGTCTGTGGTCGAGGAAGGTCACGATGAGATAAACTCTACAAGTTTGACTTGGGATTGGAGGAACAAATATGTCGAGTATTTGAAGCACGGAAAGCTCCCTTCGGATCCTAAATAATCGAGAGCCCTACGAGCTAAAGATGCCCGATTCGCACTGGATGAAAATAGAACATTGTACAGGAGGACCTTCGATGGACCATTAGCCATATGCTAGGTACTGGGGACAGCAATTATGTTTTGCGAGAAATCCACGAAGGCACTTGTGGGAACCACTCTGGCTGACTCTTTGATTCACAAAATTATTAGGGCTGGATACTATTGGGAAAACATGGATAAAGATACTAAAGAGTTTGTTCGAAAATGTGACAAATGCCAAAGGTTTGCACTGATGATCCATCAGCCTGGTGAACAACTCCATTCAGCCTTATCCCCGTGGCCATTCATGAAATGGGGGATGGACATCGTAAGCCCCCTGCCCAAGGCACCAGGTAAGGCTAAGTTCATTTTGTTTATGACTGACTACTTTTTGAAGTGGGTAGAAGCGCAGGCCTTCGAGAAAGCAAGAGAAAATGAAGTCATAGACTTCATATGGGACCACATCATGTGTCGATTCGGGATACCTGTTGAAATAGTATGCGACAATGGGAAGCAATTTATTGGCAGCAAGGTGACAAAGTTCCTCAAAGAACACAGAATAAAAAGGATTTTATCAACACCATATCACCTAAAAGCAAATGGTCAGGCCGATTCCAGAAACAAAAATATTATCAAAAACTTGAAGAAGGGATTGAATGATGCTAAGGGGAAATCGAGAGAGGCGTTGATCGAGGTATTATGGGCATATCGAACGACATCGAAATCCATCACGGGAGAAACTCCGTTCTCTTTGGTGTACGGTTCCTAGGCATTGATTCCAGTCGTGGTTGGGGAACCAAGCGTCAAGTTTCAGCATGCAACCGAGGAGTCAAATAACGAGGCTATGAACACTAGTCTCGAGCTACTGGATGACAAATGAGAAGCTGCACTTGTTCGAATAGCCGCATAAAAACAAAGGATCGAAAGGTATTATAACAGGAGGACAAACCTTCGCCACTTCGTAGTCGGGGACTTAGTTCTAAGGAAATCATCCTTAATACTCGAGACCCAAATGAAGGGAAATTAGGCTCAAATTAGGAAGGACCGTATCGAGTCATCAGAGTCGTTGGAAAGGAATCTTACAAACTTGGCATGATAGAATGCGATCAATTGCCAAACAATTGTAATGTATCGCTACTCAAATAATATTATTGCTAAGGCATGATTTTCTCCTTTTTTCCATTTATATACGAAACTAACTCATTTCAGGTGCTCGATCGAAGATGACGAAACATCCTTCAACTCGAAGACCTTAGGTTTTAAAGCATGTGTTGCACTCTTTTTTCCTTAGATCGAGTTTTATCACAAACGGGTTTTTCCGGCAAGGTTTTTAACGAGGCAACAATTATATGCTACCTAAGGGGGATTCAACAAGTATTCAAGGCTTATTGTCAATCAACCTCGAATACTGCGGTGCATCACCCTCGGGGATAGCATTTTCAAGAAAAATACTTCACGCCTAAGAAGATCCCGATAAGAAAACCTTGTAATGGGACAAATAGTCTGAGGGACCTTGTTCATATAGAATAATCGAGCCTCGAAGGCAAAACATGTACATATGTAAGAGCTCTTTACAGAAGCACCCTTTCTATTCAACACTGTGTCTTGAAGAAATTTGTTACTCCATACTTATAATTCCACATGAGAAAAGGTTCAAAAGCCGAAACACACTTACATATCGAATACTCGAGGAATATCATTGACAGTCAAAACGTTTGAATCATGTAAACTCGAACTCATAAGATCTCAAAGAGGCACCCCTCGACGTAAAGTCCAAGGTCATCGCACTCGGGGACTAACATTTCGAACAAATTCAAAATATTATCGGGAAACAATTCCAAGGAACGTACCCGAAGGCTACGGCCTTATTAAAGACTACGGTCATAAGAAAAGGCTACGGCCAAAATAGCGCGGCTCGGAGATGTCCGACTTCCGCCATAAACTACGGCCTTCAGATACTTTGAAAAGCCGGTTAAATAAGGATACCCTCGGCAAAGAAAGGGCTTCGATAAAATCATCCCCCAAATAATTTAAACGCTTCAATAACATCTGCTTTCGAGGTGTTAAATTACCTCAACACATACGAGCTAGGAAAATCTGGGTTCCGATCGTCGAACCCTCGAAAAACCCAATGAGTGTAAAAAATATATACTAAAGTATGAATTTTTTTTACTAATTATTTAGACAAAAAGGGAAAAAGTATAGCCGCTTCTAAAGAGCCTAAGGACCAACTTAAAAGAGCCTAAGGGCCGATACACTAACGATTAAAAATTTCATCCTATCTGAACCCAAGGGTTCGATCACCCCGATCCCAAACAAACATTCTCGAATATGGTTCGAAGGGCTATCATCATTCGACACTAAGGGTATATATCCTGAAGGTTCAAATCTTATTCGAACCCAACCTCGGCCACTTCAAAGGAATCATCCGAGATACAATCTCGAATGCATCATTCAGAAGACGAAATTAGTGCAAGAAATTGTGAAGGAAAAAAAATACTAAGGAACCACTCAAGGAAGAATCTTGAATATGCGGCTCGAAGAATAAAAACCAAGAGAAATTGAGAAAACATTTAAGGAAAATTCTTCTTTATATATACATTCAAAAGATGGTATGTACAAAGAGTTCAACAAAAGGAAATACAGAGAGGAAGTCCCTAACTACACCGAGGGAACATCCCCGCCCTCGGGGGAAGCATCTACTCCCGGAATGCTTCTCTCTCGGGGGAAATTTCCCCCTCGGGGTGGTCTCTTCATCGTCCCCTTCTTCATCTTCAGACCCGCCTTGGCCATCTTCGATATCATCATCATCATCGGAGGAGATGAGAAATAGGGCATCATCTTCATCCGCCTTGGCTTGGGCTATCTCCTCAGAAAGATCGAAGCCCCTAGCATGTACCTTCTCGAGACTCTCCCTCCGAGATAGGCACCTGGCGTAGCCGTTACTTCGCTTTTCCCGAGCAGCAGCCTCTCTTAGATCTGTTTGAGAAGCTTTGGTGTCCTTCAAGTATACGAAAATGGTTTTATCAGCCGTAACATGAATCTTCCTGGCCTCGGCCCTGGCTTCAGCAACTTCGGCTTCACCCTTGACAAGATTGACTTCAAGCTCAGCAAACCTCCTTCGCCGCAACCAGGAGGTCCATCTTTCCTTTCCATTAATCTCACTCGGCTTGGACCCGACCAAGCTCACCTCAAAGTTGCTCCAGCATCTCCAGCATCTCCACCTTCTGCTGCAGCTGAGACATCGAAGTATTAGCCTCCGAAGTTGGGAGGTGAGGGAAGTCCATACTTTTTCAAAACGTTAGTGACATTCTTCTCGATCTCGTCCTCATATTCTCGAGCCTTGGTCAAATCCGACCGAAGGTTTCTGAGATCCTCCTCCTTTTGGTCACAAAGGAGCCTCAGGTCCTTCTCCTCTCCCAAGGATTTGTTTAGCTCAGCCTGACATTGGCTCAGCTCGGCCTTGAACTTGATAAAAGCCTATAAAGAAAAGGGAATGAACAGTCAAGCAGGAACGAAAAATGCGACGTTAAGGAAATTACAATATTAAAGTTCGAGGCTTACCTTAGAGAAGAGACGTTGAGCCTCTTCGAAGGTCGAGGACGCATTGTTGAATTCGACTTCATCGACCCCAGTGCAACAACCCTGGAAAACATCATCCTCACTAGGGGCATCGCCTAACTCGGGCATTTTCAGGGCTTGTGCATCCCTTATTGTTTCTTCGGAGTAGGCTGGTAAAGATGAAGAATGACCCATTGACAAGGCCCCGGGGAGGTCGCACGAGGCGCTCTGTTCGGTCGTGGGCATTTCGAAACTTGCCTTCTTTGTGGTACTTGTCGGAGGCTGCAGAGCTATTGTAACTTTGGGCGATTCATGAGCTTTGTCTTTTTCATCCCTCGAGGACTCTCCACCTCGAGGTGTGATCTCTGGCTCAGAGGGCTTAGCAGCTTCGGCCGATTTTCTGGTTCGGGGCATCAGAGACGAATCTTCGACCTTGTCAACCTCGTCGTCCAAAAATTGGTGGACTAAACCTATATCCACATGAGCGACGTTCTTCTTGCGCCTCTGAGCAGGCCCCGCTTTATCTTGAGGGTCCTCGGGCTGCAAAGACCTTTTCCTTTTGTTGTCCTTTTTTGGTTATGGGATTGGGGACTCTGTTTTCTCCCTGAGAGGGGCCGGTCTCATATCGAAAAAATCACCAATACCTGCACAAATAAAATCCAAGTGTGAGGAAGGAAGAATCTTTAATGAAGAAAGGAGTGTCGAGGATTTTACCATGGTGTTTTGCTTCCCACTTGGCCTTCGACAAGTCACGCCACTTGCTTTATCATATGATGAGGTAGCAGCCAGCTTTCAGACCCATTCCTCGAGATCGGGGACTGCATGGGGCTTCCAAGGGACCGTTGATGAAGGAAAAAACGTCATGCAAAGAATACATGCAGAAAGGTGTTAAGGAAATAGGCTCCACTTACGGTCGAAGTTCCACTTCTCGAGGAATGGCCTTTGTTCCTCGGGGATAACATTGGAGGTCTACACTCGGATGAACCGGCTCATCCAGCCTAGATCCCTATCATCATCATTGCTGGAGAAGAAGGATTTGGTCGACCGGCGTTGGAGTTTGATTAGTCCTCGGAATTGTTGAGGCCGGTACAAACGAATGAGATGGCTAAGGGTGAACTCGAGCCCCTCGACCTTGTTGATAAAAATCGGAGCATCATCACTATCCGCCAAAAAGACGGGTGGATTTGACCCAGGGTAACCTGGTATCTGTTGCAAAATTCGATCACAATTGGATCGTGGGGACCCAACGTGAAGGGGTAAGTGTATACACTTAAGAACCCTTCCACGTGGGTCGTAATATCCTCTTCACAAGTGGGGATCTGTATCACGACCTCGTCCCCCCAGCCACATTCCTTCCTCACATCATCAAGATGTTTCTTTGTTATCGAGCATATGTATCTCGAAGCGTGCTCACATCGACTGGGAACATCAGGCAGATTTTCGACTGTGAAGTCTTTCTTCAGGGTACAACCGCTGTGAACGATTTCGTGAAGGGATGGCGCCTTACCACCGGACGGACGGGAGGAAGAAGAGGAGGTTCCCTCTTTTTGGGGAACAACTTTAGAAGTTTTAGCCATTGATTCTAGTAAGAATAGGCGGAAGGAGATAAGATTTGGCGGTTTTTAGTATTAAGAAAGCGGAAGAACCGGTGGCGGAAGAGGAGAAGGAGAGATTGGAACAGATGCAAACGAGAGTAAAAATCCTCAATGAGTCAAATGGCCAAGTATTTATAGGAAATCGGCGACTGTTCATTGGCACTAGTGGCTGACCAGCGCTTACGCGCATTTAATATTTTGGGGAAGCAAACCGATGTGACTTTTCGGTCACTTCAACGCGTGTGTTACGAGGATGATGTCATCATCAGGGACTTCGGAAATTCGAGATTCAAACCATTTCTTATCATTTTATTCTAAGAAACGCGGGGACTATCTTTATACGGTCGAAATCAGGCTTGCCCGATTTCATAAGCTTGAAGAGGTCACCCCGAGGTCGAGTTCAGATGAATCAAGATAGATGGGGCTCGAGGCTAGTGAAGAAGCGCAAACCTCGAGAACCAAATCACACAATATCGATGGCCCAAGTATAAGCTACCTCGAAATGATACCATTTTTAGGCTTGTACCAGAATGGGCAGGAATTCCATAATGGCACAATGATCAAGGTGTAAACCACCCAACACCCCCCCTCCCCCGCGTAATTTTAAAAAAAAAAATATTTTCAGTTCTGATTTTATTATTTTTTAGTTTACAGGTTCGAAATTTTACGAGTTCCAAAGTTATGAGTTCGGAGGTTTATGTGTTTGGAAGTTTGCGTGCTTAGAAATTATAGAGTTTACGTGTTCGAAAGTTTAACGATTCAGAAGTTTATGAAATGTGTGAGTTCGAAAGATTGTTGATTCGAAAGTTTATGGCTTTATGTTTATTGTATCTAAATTATAATTTATGAATACTCTTGAGAAATTATTTTCCTTAATTTGCATACCAAACACCAAAAAATGAGCAAGATTACTATTTATTTTCTAAAAAAATATTTTCCGTTATATCAAACATACCCTACATCAAATTAGAATTTTTGGAACTAAATAACAACTCGGTTTCTTCCTTTTTTAAAAAAAAATATTTTTTATCTTCGTGATGAACCAACCACACTACTACAGTCCATAGTGTATTATGTTGTCGCTTGACTTAATGCAACTTTTAAGAGAAGCATTACATACTTGGAAGCAATCAGAGCAAAAGCAAATAGAGAATATTTCAGGAAAATATAATAAAATGTAAAATTTAACTAGATACCACCAAATGAAAATGAAGTTGATGCCTCAGATGGCCACTATATTTTAGGTAATTGGCCACTAAATTAAAAAAATCATTCATATTTACCTAATTCACTTAAATGGTCATTTTTCACCGAATTTTGTACTTTTTGGTGAGATTTAGTAACATGCTAGTATTGGTATAAGATCAACTTGAGCTCATTTAAGTTCGAATAATTTACAAGATTTCTCAGGCAATTCACATTCACTCTTATTTTTTTACTTATCTATATTATTTTTAATATTTATTTACCCTCGATATTGAAGTTTAACTTAATTATAAGTTGCTATATAATTTATCATTTTTACTCTTTCCCATTTTCTTTCCTTTGCTATTTGTTCTACAATTTCCATTACTCCGTCACTCTGCTGACGATTGAAGTTGAAATATATCCCCAAATTATGGATTGGATATTCCAAAGTAGTTATAAAATAGAGAGAATCACACAAGTTACCTACAAAAATAAAACTATTTATCTTTGCCTACCTATTTATTTTTCTACCCATAAAACTAATTACATTTCCTACCCATAGTAATTTTTGTGGGGAATTTTCTCTTTTTTTCTCCAATTCTTTTTTATTTCTATGCTTCTTTCCTTTTTTTCCTTTTTTTTCTTTCTTTTCTCCTTTTCTTTTTTCTCGGTTTCTTCTTATTTTTTTCTTTTTTCTGTTTTATTCATTTATTTTTGCCCAAATCGTATTATTATTATTTTTACTATAACTTATTTCACACTAAAATTTGAATCCTTCTTTATTTTTTTCTTTTTATTTTTTTCTTTATTTCTTGTTCCTTTTCTAACTCCACGTGATTGCATGCAAACCTTGATCTCCTTCCTCACGAATATCAGTACACACTCTACTATTAGCAGTAACACAACCAATTATGGAGTAAGAAAACATAATCTACGGCCATCAAATCTTCATATATACTAGTTAGAATAGAAATAATAATAAAATATTAAAAAATGCAACAAAAATATAAGTAGCAAAAAAAGACTTCTAGTACTATGTGATACCAATATGGTATACATGTATACCAACAGAGTATATGATTGATCTAGAATATTGCTACAACTATATGCGACTATACTATTGTACCAATACTTAAAGGATACAATAAAAGTATGAGAAAATTACATGCTCGCATTGCAAGCTAAATATTCGCAAAGCAACTTGCTTATTTCGTATACTAACATGGTATATAGTTGTATGAGAACGTTCCAACAATTGCCTATAACTATAAAAACTATTACATAATGCTTTCGTCTCAATTCATATTTAGCCGCGAGCAATCTACGTTTGTGATCTCGTATATTTCTCTTCTCCGACATCTTACTGAGTTTCCCCCTCATCTTTTTGCAAAAAGCCGCTCCACGGTGGTAAAGTCTCATCTTGTGTGTTGGCCGAAGTTACAATGGTAACATTGAACCCTCGAATATGTTCGAAGATCTCAAAATGATCTTCCAGTTCGGGGGAGAATTCACATAATCTATGGCCATCGACACAAAAAAATTCCAGCACTGCAAATCATGTTCATATAAATAATTTCAGAATAGAATTCACTAAAAATACAGCTAAAACAACCAAAAAAATGTTCAAACTACCACATGATATCAATATGGCATATAACTATACCAACATGGTATATCATTTTACTGGTTAATTCCCAACAACTATATGACTATACTACTATTATATAACACACATTCATAAAGAGAAAAATAAACAAATAGTGTACCACATATTAATAAATAAAGTATTTTAAGATATTGTACTATAATACTATTACTAAAAGAAAATCAAATAGTGTACCAATTAAATGCAGCTAATACAACCAAAAAATACTTCAATTAGTATATGATACCAATATAGTATATAACAATACTAATATGGTATATAGTTATACAAGATCGTTGCAACAACTGCATATAAATATAAAAACTATTACATAATACACAAAATCTATGACTATAGGTACAAGAACATCCAACACAGCAAAACGTGATCGGATAAATCATTTCAGAATAGAATTCACTTAAAAATGCAACTAAAACAACCAAAAAAATATTCTAACTATCATATGATACAAATATGACATGTAATTATACCAATAGGGTATACAGTTTTACTAATTAATCTAGGCAACTATATATGATTATACTACTATTACATAATACACATGCATAAAGAGAAGAATCAAGAAAAAAAAATGTACCATATATTAATATAATAATGTATTTCAAGATATTGTACCATGATACTATTATATAAAACAAACACATAAAGAAAATATCAAAATCAAATGATTACATAATACACATACATAAAGGAAAATTAAAAATATTCAAGATAATGTATTGTTCTACTATTACTAAAGAAAAATCAAATAATGTACCAATTAAATGCAGCTAATACAACAAAAAAATATTCCAACTAACATATGATACCGGTATAGTATATAGCTATACCAACAGCGTGTACAATTGTGCAAAGAGTTTTAAAAAGATTTTTTTAATTCAATTATTAAGCTTTAATTCAATTATTAAGCTGAAATAATATCAGTTGTCAATAAAACTTTCAAAAAATTCTAAAAGGACCTAATTGTAAGAGTATACTCCCTGATATTACCTTTGCCTTGATAATTCGTTGAAATTAGACTTGTCTGCCCCGTAAATTTTTATAATTATTTTGGACTAAATTTAATTTAAGAATATAATATAGCTAAATCTGAGATATATGGCATTAATGAGCGTAACAAATTAAACAACCTTGGATATATTAAGTTACAAGTTGATGAGTGAAGGACCTAACCTACATGTAAATAAAAGAAAAGGTTAGTTAGCAAACGAAAATGGATTGGAGTCAAGAAAAGTTACGTGGAGCCTTTTGCATCCGTACCCACTTTTTGTGCCACGTTTTAACTTATACCCGCTTTGTAAAAGAATTGCATCTGTACCCGCTTTTGCGCATAACTTCAGCATGCGGGGCTGAAGTAGCAAAGGCAATCACGCAAAACTTCAACATTCTAGTAGACGGGCATGAAGTAGCTTGGCGAACTTCGTTGTTGTCTTGTAACTAGGGAAGAGCTGAAGTTTTTGTCTTTGTAACTGGGCAACTTCAGCTCTAGTAAATGGGGAACTTCAGCTCTAGAGCTGAAGTTTTTGTCTTTGTAACTGGGGAACTTCAACATACGGGGCTGAAGTTCCCCAGTTATAAAGACAAAAACTTCAGCATGCTAGGCTGAAGTTCCCCAGTTTATAAAGACAAAACTTCAGCTCTAGAGCTGAAGTTTTCTAGAGCTGAAGTTTTGTCTTTGTAATTGTCTTTATAACTTGGAAACTTCAGCTCTAAAGCTGATGTTTGTAACTGGGAAACTTTAGCTCTAGAGCTGAAGTTTTGTCTTTGTAACTGGGGAACTTCAACCCCGTATGCTGAAGTTTTGTCTTTATAACTGGCGAACTTCAGCTTAACTGGTGAACTTCAGCTCAGCGACGGAAATGGAGCTGAAGTTATTTAAAAAGTGGATACAAGTTAAAAGTTTTTAAAAAAACGGGTATAGATTAAATGGGGGCGACCAAATAGGGTGCCCCGCGCAATTTTTACAAGTTACGTGGCAGTTGGTGGCTATATAAGTATTTAACTATGAATCCTTGAAATTTAATAACAAACAAGCGGACAAGAGAGTTAAATAATTCATTAAATATTTGTATATGGGTCTCATGGATTAAGTGATGAGTTGTTAGTAGGCGGGTAATTTGTTTTGATCGTTTAGACAATTTATGTAATTATTTAAAAAATTGGTAGAAACGGATAATATAAATGGTCGACGTAAGCATTTTGTGTAATTTCCTCTATAAAATATACTTGCCCATTAATTTTGCCAAACTAATATAAAATTAACAGTATTAGCTATTTGTACAATTCAATGCACTCCTTGAATTTTCAATCTTTCATAAGAAATATAAAATAAACCTTCGAATCTTCTCTACTTTTTGCTAAATTGA
Source organism: Nicotiana knightiana (assembly GCA_005239525.1). Taxonomy (NCBI): domain Eukaryota; kingdom Viridiplantae; phylum Streptophyta; class Magnoliopsida; order Solanales; family Solanaceae; genus Nicotiana; species Nicotiana knightiana. The sequence continues at coordinate 10,268 of ML384618.1, read as the reverse complement.
ATTTTGGCAAAGTTTAAGGGCCGAAGAAATGTGAAGACATAAGTTTAAATTTCATTGACAGGCATTAAAATTTTTTAAAGCTATAAATTCGGTTTTTTTTTTTTGTTGTTGCAAAATTTATAGTTATGGAACACAACATCTTTCACAAAAACGTAATAGGACTTGGCTCATAAAAAGGACAAACTTTGGATCAGGTGGATTGATACATATTATATAAGAGGGCATGACTTGGAAAATGTATTTATTAGGGGTGATAAATGGACGGGTTGGGCAGAATTTGGGTGGGTCAAGATGAGTTAGATCAATAAATGGGTCATTGCGCAACCCAGCCCAAAGTATACTTGGGCTAAGATAGGTTAAATAATGAGTCATAATCCAACCCGCCCAACTTGACCCATATTTTTTAGAATCGTGCTCATCTTGCATAAAAAAACCTTTTACCTTAAAATGTGTAAGTTGAAAAATACGTTGCAGGTTGGGAGAGGGGAAGGGTTGGATTGGGGTGAGTGAGTGGTACAAAAAAAACGAAAAAATAAAAAACAGAAAACAGAAAATTAAAAATACAAAAACAAAAGTAAAAAAAATAAATTGAAAGATTTAGCGCAGGGGGAGGGTAAGGGTAGGGGTAGGCTATAGGGTGAGTGGTACAGAAAAATAAGAAAATTAAAAATTAAAAATACATTACAAAATAAGGGGGTTAACGTGCGGGAGGAGGGGGGTAAGGGTTAGGGGTAGTGTAAGGTGGGTGCTGCAGAAAAACAAAAAAATAGAAAATGAAAATACAAAAAAAAAAAAAAAAATTGTAATCACATAAACAACTAAGTAAATATCTAGATAAGTTAGGTTGAGATCCCTTTGTTTTGAGTGAGTTTCATGGGTTATATTGGGCTGCTTAATGAGTCAGAATGGACTACAAAAAATAGGGAAACTTACACAAATATCCCAAATAAATCTCAATTACCAACTTTTAGCCATTAGTCATAGACTTACCAAAACTAGCCAACACAATTTGAAAAACCAAATAAATAGGGTCTCTATCAAAGAATCACATGCAAAAATCACCTTCCATATTTTTAAGCGTGATTAGCAACATTAGATGCAAGACGGAAAGGAAATTTCATGGATGAGGAATCAAATAAGGTGATAAAATACAAAAAAAAAAAAAAAATACAATACAATACTTCAAAAGTCTAAGCAAAAAAGAAACTTTTTCAATGGGTATAGTTGAAATTTATTGAAAATATATAGATAAGTCAATATATAAAATTTGAGGAATATTGGAGATGATTTGAACTAGTTTTGTATCAAAATTCGTAATTAAATCAAGTTCAAAAAAATCTTCTACGACACATGTATCAAACATGTATCACACATGTATCTCACACACATGTATACATGGATATACATGTGATACACAATTGATACATATGTGATACACAAATGATACACATATCATTTTTTCATGTTCAGTTTTGTACTTTGAATTTTCAATTCAAACCACCTCAAAACTTCACCAAATCATCCCAAAATTGAGATTCAAGATCCTTACTTTGTACCAAATATATTCTAATAATACTCATTCAAAACAAAGCAAAAATTTGACATTTTTTTGCTACAAATAGCTAATTGGCTAATATTAGTAATATTAGCCTAATATTAGTAATATTTTATGAATGGGCCAATTTTTGTAAAGATCTACTTATAAATGGACATAGCTGGTAGTTTCCCTAAAAAATAATGAGTTAACTTGGGCCTAGCCCAAATAGACCCATGAGCCAAAATATTTGTAGCACAACCCATTAATTTCTGGACGGGTTGAATGAGTTTGTGGCTCAAATTGTCACCCCTAATATTTATAGCGCAACAAGCGTCTTGGAGGGTGAGAAAAATTATAGAAGCTAGTGAAACATGGAAGCAGGTTTATGTTACACCGAAAGAAGGTAAGAGCTTGATCAGGCAAATCTATGTTCAACTACTGGGAGATGAGCCTGGAGTACTTTGGAAATATCTCATTATTAAAAATGAAGCAATACCCAAGACAAAGTTAACTAAGCATGGTCAACGGTCAGAGGTATTTATTAGTACTCATTCCGTCAAGTACAAGTGTTCAAATGAAAAACTTATAAGTTTATCTATCGGACTAACAAACAGTACAAGTTTAAGTGGTCCGGAGGCTATTTTGCCTATATGTAATGTTAGAGTATCCATAGGGATTAAGAAACTTGTTCAATCATGGTGTTTTTAGCTCCTTTTTGGTGATGGATCGGGTATTTTCATATTTTTGTGTAACTTGCATGAAAATTGAAAAACCCTCCCTGGGAGGTGTGCTGCAAATCTCTAAGGTAAAGGCATAGTGGCTTTGTCTAGCTAGATGTTTACTTTTGGATAGCTGGCTGGGATAGCTTCAGCTATGGTCAGTAATTTCAAATTTGGTGGCAAGTAAAATCTTAATTATCCAAAAAAAAAAAAAAGATTTTGCGAAATTATTATTTGTTTAGATTAGGTGTTTTTGCAAATGATTGGGAATATCATTTGAAGTTAATATCTCAATTTTGAAAGAATTTGGCGGAGATTCTAAGTGTGATAGTAGCCTATAATTACGTATTTTAGACGCTATTTACATTCTAATTTAACTGCACTTTATTGATGTTGGAATGTTAAAAGATAACAAAATGCTCTAATTGAGAAATTTATGTTTTGCAGGAGCCACTCCAAGCTAGGGGGAAGATAAAGGGTGTTTTGAAGTCATTATGAACATACAAGGCCAATCAATGGATATCCCGGGTGAAAAAGAGCGAGAAAAGCAAGCAAAAACACAAAAGGCAGGTCCGCGACCGCGGACCTGGACGCGAAGCAGCTCATGAAGAGAGGTAGTGAAGAGTTGAAAATCCGCGGTTGAATCCGCGGACGGGCTGCCAGGCGCGATAGAATGCAGGAGTCCAGAACCTAAATGTGGTTCTTTTTGCCAAGTAGGACGGAAATAAGTATAAAAAAATAAGAGTGACCATTCTACATATAACACTCTTTTAAAGAGCGCTACATTTTAACGGAGTTTTGGCCGTTAAAGTATAACGCTCTTTAAAAGAGCACTATATATATAACGCTAATGTAAACTGCGCTATACCTGTTTGTGGGCCCACCAATAAGTATCCTGCGTTTAACTGACATAACAATTATTTAAATGGGTATAAAAGAGCGCTATACCTCAATATATTCAGCCCCTCGAGCTAGGCATTGCCTTATTTCAAAGCGTTACGATTTTACATAAATCCATTCAAAAAATATTCTAACTCCCGTTCAAACTTTTCTTCTTGTTAAATTCTCAAGCATTTTTTCATAATGTCTGAAGAGCGAAAAATAAGAATTTCATTATATTGCAGGGTGAGGTTGTGGTGGAGAATAAATCTATGAGCTATAATTTATCTCCACAGTGTCATGTTAAATTTCCACTTACAATGGAGTACAATAGATTTATATCGTTTTTATGTAATAAAATGAGTGTAAGGAAACGTTCGGTGAACCTTAAAGTAACCGGAAGATATCTATATTCCGTCATTTCGCAAGGAGTTGCTTGTTACGTTGAGTTTAACATCGACGATGATGAAACTTTGAGGGATTTTTTGAGGACTACCGATGAATACCGGAAATTTCATGTAATAAAAATGTTGGAAATGTACGCCAAGGTTGAAGATGTTCCCAATAATGAGGTTGCGCATAGTAGGGATAACCCCCAGTCATCAGGTGGTTATTCTGGAGCAGTTTTGCCGGACAGGTTCTAGATGAAAAAGTTTTCCTTGATTTAAACTTATCACCATCGGCGAATGAGCAGCGAGGGAATAATTTCTCTCCTGCTTTACATAATCCACAAGACGAGTGGTGAAATTCAATTTTCCTTTGTGTTATGATGTATATTTTTGTTGTATTGAATTTGTATTAACGCTAATATATTCCACAGGGGGTACCGGCCAGATATGAATTTTACAAGTCATCACCAACATGAAAATGTCCATCATGGAATGTCAACACATTACGACTTGTAAATGAAGTGATACAGCTATGTGGAAAGCATTAATTAATTTCAGTAGCTTATTATTTTGTTGTTTGTGCAGTGAAAATGAGCAAGTTGAACCACCTGTCCTCACTCAATTGCCCGAAGATGACATATTAAATCGAGATATGGCAGTTGCACAGAGTGAGGAAGATAACAGTGATTATGAAAACAATGCCGATGATTCCAGAGATGACACACTCTTCCCTCGTGAGTATGGTAATGAGGAGGAAAATAATGAAGGACCTGATTTGACGAGGGAGTATGCTGCACCCCCCGTTAGACCAAGAGTGTACGAGTCCCAAGTGTCGTTTCATTCAAGGAAGATTCCCTACCTTGATAAGTTGCGAAGTATGCCAGATGTGGATGCCCTCACAAGGGATTTTGATGAAATTCAGACAGCAATGTGGGATGATTCTATACCAACGGTGCTGGCAAAGGGCATGTCTTTTCCTGATAAAGCGTGCCTAAGCAGGGCGCCAGAAATGTACAACGTAAAAGAGTGTCGTGAGATGACGGTATGGGAGTCAAATCCGGAGGTATACAAGGTTGTTTTCCACAGATGGTTTACGGGTTGTCATTGGATGTTGCATGCGACCAAGAAGAATACAGGTCTGTGGAAAGTGGGTAAATACATTTCCACCCACATATGTAAAATGGACACATTCAATGGGAATTACTACAACTTGGATATTGACTTGATTTCTCTTGTCCTTATTCCACACCTTGAAGCGTCCATAAGGTATAAAATCAAAGAGTGCATTACATCAGTCCACCAGGAATATGGCCATACCATTACGAAAAGAAAGTCATTTCTCGGGCGCAAACGTGCGTTTGAAACTGTTTATGGTAACTGGGATAAGTCATTTGCAGCTCTACCCAGGTACATGGCCGCACTTCAACACTTTAACTGTGGGACGGTTGTTGAATGAAAGCTTGATCGGAGTCCGGGAAAACCAGAATATATATTCAATTACGTGTTCTGGGCATTTAAACTAGAAATTGATGGTTTTCCGTATTGACGGCCGGTAATATCCATAGACGACACTCATGTCTATGAAAAGTATGATATCAAGCTGTTGATAACCGTTGCAGTAGATGCTAATGGACAAATATTTCCTCTAGATTTTGCTATTTGTGCCAATGAAAGCCAAGAGACGTGGACGTTATTTCTAAACCATTTGAAATAGCACGTTGTCAAACAGCATTCCGGTATTTGTCTAATATCTGATTGGCATGGTGGTATCTTAGGTTCTGTAGAGAACTTGCCTGCATGGAAAGAACCTTATGCCTATCGTTGTTACTGTGTGAGGCACTTTAAGGACAATTTTCAGAAGGCACATCCCAACAAGGAACTGCATGATTTGATGTGGATGGCAGCAATAGACCACCAAGAGTATAAATTCCGGAGGCACATGGAATCTATCAGGCAGGAAGACGAGAGAGCCTATCATTAGTTGATGCGACATGAGCTTCACAAATGGACTTTGCATGCGGATGGTGGAAGAAGAAGGGGAATTTCGAATACAAATGTGTTAGAGTCTTTCAATGGGTTATTGAAGTCGGCAAGAGTATTGCCTGTCACTGCCATGGTGCGGATGTCATTCAAGCAGATGGCAGAGAGGTTTGTTGAAAGGGCTGCAGCTGCAACGTCATTGATGGAAAGGGTGTTGAATTTATGCCACTTCCGATGAAGAGATTTGAGAAATACAGGCGGCGAGCACATTATGAGAATATAGTTGATAAATATAGTTCAAAAATAGTTGAGTTAAAGGTAGATTTTTGATAAATATGTGAATAAATATAGCGCGGTTAAATACTACGTTATGTGAATATATACAACACGGTTAAATACTACGTTATGTGTGTTATCTTGTCGAACTGAAAAGCTACCCGCCCGAGAAAAAGTTATTTTGTATCCAATAGAATCTTTAACACGCAAAACATAGTGCGGTTAAATACTAGGTTATGTGAATATATATAGTGCGGTTAAATACTACGCTATGTGTGTTGCCTTGCCTATAAATAAGGGGCGTATTCTAGTTATTTTCTGCGCTTAACAATAACCAATAGAAAAACCTTCCATAAAAGCAAGGTTTTGTTTTTACGCTTTAACAAATGTCTGAACGCCTTTATGTACCAAGGCGCGAGTGCGGAAAAAAATGCATGATGAATGAATGTTAGGATGATGGTGAAGTTGGACGCCGCTACTGGATGTGTGTGAACAAGTTTTATAGGGTTTCCGATGAAACTTTTTTGCAATTTTGAGGTATGGATTGATGATCCCTGTAATCAGGAATGCTACAAACAATCTTTGCACTTTCTTCATTATTTGACCTTAAAACAGTGGGAATATGAAAGAGAATATAAACAAGAAATTGTGGAGTTGAAGGAGAAACGGAAAGAGACAGAATTGGAAAAAAATAAGCTGGAAGATAAATTTAAGTGGTTGGAGAAAAAAATAACGGGCGACAGTGACTAAACAATGACATGTATGTGTTGAGTGTACTACTTTATTTTTTATGTTTCCCGTGTCATGTATTTTCATTAGTTGTACTGAATTTAAATTATGTTAATTTACTATGTTTGTGTTTGTGTTGTAGTATTAAAATAAAGAAGGAACAGGAAAATAAAAACATAATGCACATAGTGTAAACATAAATTGTTGTAATTATTTACATAAAATACAAAAAAAAAAAAAAAAAAAAAAAAAAATCAATGCGTCCCACATCCTGTCTGCTTCAACGCAGCCGCTGGCCTGAGGCGCATCCCATCCTTCCCGGCTATGCTATCAAGATCATCCTCATCAATTCGCCTATTTATAGTAGTATGCGAGCATGATCATCAGTGGTGCTGGCAGGATCGGTGAAAGGGGCCGTCGGTCCAGTAGAAACCTACAGAAGAATAAGTCAGCTTAGTATAATAATGTATATATTAAGTCACAATAATTTAGGTTGTCTTACCATGGTCTCGTTGGGCTCCTGAATATAATCATCCGTCGCAGCCATGTCAGCATCGCACGCAGGGGCCTCCGTGACGGACGGGGATGAAGCCTTAATAAGAAAATTAATAAAGTTATGAAAAATAAATGAGAAAAGTAAAAACAAATTTAAAATTTAATACTAATAAAACCACACCTGCGCCTGTGATGATGAGCCATAACTCAGTCGTCGCCCACTATCCAAATCTTGGGTGGGCCGATCCTCAGCAACGGTCGATGGTCCTGGGAAGTATGCATCCCAATCCTCTCCGGTAAGGTCCGTTCCCGTGATCAATAATGGACCTCACGAGGTCACCTGTGAAGTCCCTGGAGTGAGTTGCATCCCAAGGCTGTATGACGACATGCTGCTGGGATAATCGTGTGTCTCATGTAGGTTACCCGGCAGATCACCATCAACATCATCAACAGGGGCCTCAATGCCCCCTTACTGGGGACCACCTCCTCGCCCCCACCACGACCGCGTGCAGCACCCCTGCCTCATCGGACACCCCCTTGTGCGACACCCCTGCCTCGCTGGTACTTCTCTGGCGCGACATAAGCAGGGTCGTGTCCCAAGTGCTGGTCCTCTCGAGCTCACTGCAGTGTCCGGGCAGCCACCCCTACAAGTTGTCGGCCGTTCTCCCTCGCCGGCATGCTGCTGCATCTGTAGTTCCATATGGTAGACTATATGTAGTCCAATAGCCTGCACAACGTATAAAATGTAAACTACAGATATTTCACTAAGTTACAGTTATATAATTAGTAATAATAGAAAACATACCAGGGCCTCGTGCCGCCCGGCATATGGAACGTACTGATTGCCAGCTTGATGAATGGGATTCCTGACAAAAAGTCGGGTAACGCGGCAATACCAGGGCATATAGAGTTAAATAGTCTCGTCTGAAACTATGAAGGGGGAAGGGGGGGGGGGCAAAATCAGGTTAGCTCGCTGGTCCCAAGTATGGACCTGTGCCTCTAGCCATGCTACATAGCGTCGTCCACCCTGGAACGATCATCCCGCTGATAATGTGTAGCCTCCCATGTAGGCCCCCTCGTTATATACTACGGACGTCCAAACTGTTGAAGTACCCACTCCTTGGCATGATACTCTACAATATCAAGGCACATCAGCGGAACGGAAGTGCTCCAAATCAGTCGGCCGGCCGAGCAATAATCGGGCAGGTCACCTATCAAGTCGTCGTTGTATGGAATCCAGATGAACTATCAAATAACAATAAAAAACGTGAATATGTGCAACACATGTGAAACTATACCAAGTAAGTTTAGGTACACATTTACCCGTTCTCCCTCCAGCATATCCAACACATCCCTGCAAGTGGGGATATTATGCCGAGCATCGTAATCTCGTACATATCCACGCCGGAGAACCCACCTCCTAGCTAGAGGGAGAAATGGAAGTGGTACATCCGGAGGTAATGGTGGTAGAGGTGGTTGCGACCGGAGCCACTCCCAGGCCCAACCTAACATGCAAAGTTGACGTAAAGATTAAGATAAATTTTGACTAGATAGAATTAGAAGGAATGAACAGAGGTATTCGAATATGTTGTCACTTGTAGAATAGAAAAAATCCACATACGTCATGTTGGGTGCCCATGATCGCCCGACACAGATGCCTGTACATGTAGGCGAGAACAACAGTACCCCAGCTGTACTGGGGTAAATCATCTAGCAGCTGAAGATGATGAAGAAATCGCAAGCTGACTAGGTTCCCCGAAGTGTTTGGGAACAAGACCCTACCAAACAGAAGGAGCATCATCAACCTCGTATACCGGTGAATATGTAGATCATCAGTCTCGTCGGTGATGTCAGGGTGCAATATCTCTAAATGTTGTCTAATAGTTGTCAAACTCATGCGACTGGCCCCTGAGTATGAGTCTCATCCTATGGCCTAAAGCCAGTGAATTGCTGCAGTATGTCCAAATAATGGCCACACGTCATCTCTCTCACGCCCTGACACAATGCAACAGGCAGTCCATCAACGGGCAGCCCATATAAAACCTCCACATCCTGCAGCGTGAAGGTGGCCTCGCTAATGGGCAGGTGGAAAGTGTGTGTCTCCGATCGTCACCGCTCTATTAGGGCCGTGATCAAAGACCAGTCGAGCTGCAACCGCTCGATCTCAAAAATCTTGTAGAAGCCCGTACCCCGTAGGCGCTAGACTACACGGGGATGGAGAACTCTGTCCTTTATAAAATCCCACATGTCGTCCACTCTCCTAGCACGGAGATTGTGGGCCAGTAGCTCTCCCTCCCATACGTAGGCGGACCTTTGATCACCCTGTAACATTAATAGCTCATCAGAGACAGGTCCAGGATGCATAGACGGCACATCCATGTCGTCTACTGTAAATTAAACAATATTAATTGTATGTTTGATATGTAAATTAAATAATTATTTTTTATCATACTTAATTGGACAGAGTATATATCTATGGGTTCCAGGCTCGATATTTGAGGCCCAGTAACACCAATCTATCCTGATTTCTTGTATGTGTCAATTTTATTATTTTCGCAATTTTGTATGTTTGATCTGTAAATTAAATAATTATTTTTCATCATATTTAATTGGACAAAGTATATGCATATAGGTTCCAGGATCGATATTTGAGGCTCAGTAGCATCAAGCTATCCTGAATTCTTATGTGTGTCAATTTTAATATTTTCATAATTTTGTATGTTTGTTTTGTAAATTAAATAATTAATTTTTGTAAATTGGACAGAGTTTGTGTTTGATCTATCAGTATAAGAGATACTTAAACTACATGGATTCTACACTAAAAGGCTCTACATTTTACTACGCTAAAAGGGCACTAGTCTTTAAGCAAATAAATAATCTAAACTAGATAAAAATAACATATATATTTTAATCACAAAACATTCACGAAAATACATATAAAACAGTAAAAAAATTTATTAACATTTTTATTAACATAAAAAAAATAATTTCTCAATTTTTACATATTTTTCTAGAACACTAATATCTGAGTCCGGATAAAAATAACATACTAGTTTAATCGCAAAAAAAAAATATAAAACAACTAATAAGCATTATTATACACGTTTCGACATAAACTAAATCGAAATACCTCGATTTATGTTTTTTGGGAAGTCGATGAATTGAAATTTTGAGCCCGAAACGAGGAAACCACAATGATAGAAGGCTTGGGTAGGATGTGGGACCTACTATCTTATCTTTTTGAGTGACGGGTGGGGTCCACTA
>ML384616.1:48207-58816 GCA_005239525.1 Nicotiana knightiana | reverse complement strand
ACCCCAGATTATATTTGCAACGCCCACTTAGTCTTTTATTAGACATAGTTGAGCGTGATCAGTCATGGGGGATGCAATAGATGAGAACCCCTCTCCACTCCAAATGGGGCAAATCCGGTAAGGCTAAGGTCACCATCTTGGCATGGCAATCCAAGATAGCATGATATGGGGATAACCAGTCCATCCCCAATATAACATCAAAGTCGACCATACCTAAAAGCAAAAAATCAACACGGTTCTCAAGACCCCCAATCACCACAACACAAGAATGATGGACTCGATCGACCACGATAGAATCACCCACCGGTGTAGATACATAAACAGGAATAATCAATGGATAACTAGGCATGACCAGGTACGGTGAAAAATAAGAGAACACGTACGAATACGTAGACCCTGGATCAAATAGCACTGAAGCATCTCTGTCACAAACCCGAATAGTACCTGTAGTGACTGCATCTGAAGACTCAGCCTCTGGCCTGGCTGGAAGAGCATAACATCGGGGCTGGGCCCCACCACCCTGAACCACATCTCTGGGACGGCCGGCTGCTGGCTGGCCTCCACCTCTGGCGGCCTGAGCTCCACCTCTATGACCTCTACCTCCACCTCTACCCCTACCTCTAGCTAGCTGGGCAGGCTGTGGAACACTTGGTGCCTGTACCATAGCACGAGAACCCTGATGCTGCGAACTACCTGGTACTCGAGGGCAAAATCTGGCAAGGTGACCCTGATCGCCACAAGTGTAACAAGACCTCCGGCTGCTGAGGGAACTGAGTCTGACCCTGTCGACCTGAATGACCTCCTCGGAAACTCTGATACGGCGGTGCATTGATGGGAGCTGGTGGCGCACTGTAAGGCTGCTGATCAGAATAGTGCGTCTGATAACCACGACCACCTGAAGTACCATGGGAAACCTGGAGAGCTGAATGGAAGGTTTTGGGAGGATGACCTCTGCCAGAAGCATCCCTGCCCCCAGATAAGGCTCCAGTGAAACGACTGAAATGACGGGGCCTCTTGTCAACCCCTGACCACCACCCTGTGACATAATCATCTCAATCCTCCTGACTATATTGGCCACATCCTGGAACGATATATCGGTACCTGACTCTCTAACCATCTGATGTCTGATAGGCCGGGCCAATCCCTCAATAAATCTCCGAACCCTCTCCCGATCAGTGGGAAGTATCATAAGAGCATGTCGGGCTAGAGTGATGAACCTGGTCTCGTACTGAGTGATTGACATGGATCCCTACTGGAGACGCTCAAACTTCCTCTGAAGCTCCTCTCTCTCATTAATGGGAAGGAACTTCCCCAAAAATACCTCTGAGAACTGAGTCCAAGTCAAAGGTGCAGACCCGGCTGGTCTGGCTAAGCAATAGTCTCTCCACCAACTCTTGGCTGCCAGATAACCAAAAAGTAGCGAAGTCAACTCCGTTGGACTCCACTATGCCCATGTTCCGAAGAACCTCATGGCAGCTATCCAAATAATCCTGGGAATCTTCCGATGGTGAACCAGTAAAAGTAGCAGTGAATAACTTAGTGAACCTGTCCAGTCTCCACAAAGCATCTGCTGACATAGCTTCTCCCTCTGCTACCGGTGCTACAATACCTATCTGAGCTACTCCGGCTGTTTGAGGTGCCGGAGTCTGAAACTGTGGAGCTAGCTGCTCTGGCGTGCGAGTGGCAGGAGTCTGGGCACCTCCACCAGCCTGAGAGACGGCTGGTGCAGTAGGAATAAGACCCGCCTGTGCTACACTCTCCATGAGTCCGACTAGACGGACAAGAGCGTCCTGAAGCACTGGGTAGCTATGAACCCCTCTAGGACTTGAGCTGGTCCAACTGGGACTGCCGGAACTGGGACCTCCTCGTCAGAATCGACTTGAGGGTCCTCCAATGGGGCTGCTGCCCTAGGCTGAGCCTGGCCTCAGCCTCTAGCACGGCCTCGGCCTCGACCTCGACCCCTCGTAAGAGCTGTAGCAGGAGTGTCGGGCTGCTGAGCGAAACCAAGGGAAGCACGCGTCCTCGCCATCTGTAAGAGAATAGAATAGAAACTTAATCAGTACTCAGAATGCATATCGCACGACAGAGATGAAAAGAAATGTGGAGTCCTCCTAACTTTGCATCCTCTAGGGATATATGCAGACGTCTCCGTAAGAATCCCTCAGACTCTACCAAGTTGTCCGTGAGTTGTGAGACCTAAGCAACCTAGGGCTCTGATACCAACATGTCACGCTCCGAAATCCCACCATCGGGTCGTGATGTCATCTAATATTGAACTCTATAGACAAGCAAAAGTGTACAGTTAAACTAGCATGGAAACATCGATTTAACAGAATAAGCTAAAAACCGTTCACAACTTAACAGCGGAGATAAATAAATATGGTTTTCAAAACTAAGTAAAGAGAACATAATACATCGACGCATAATTTTCCAAAAACCTGGAGTCACAAACTCACGAACTGTCTATAAGAGTGCTAAATACAAAGTCTGAAAGGAAATACATGACTGTCTCTGAAACTAGAGGAAAACAAGACAGAAACGAAGGCATAGGGATGGGAGAGACGCCAAGCCCTACGAACGCCAGCGGGTATACCTTGAAACATCTAGGATGAGCTAGAAGACACTCCCACTAATGATGTCCTCCGGGTCCGGCTGCATAATCTACACAACATAAAGAAGTGTGGTGTGGCATCAGTACAACCGACCCCATGTACTGGTAAGTTCCTAGCCTAACCTCGGCGAAGTAGTGACGAGGCTAGAACCAGACCACCAAGTAAACCTATGCAATTCGAATATATATATATTTATATATATATATATAAACAATGGAAAAGAAATATAGGAAGTAATCCATCAATAAGGGAAGGGGACCATGATGTGGGGAGATAACAGTTTCATATAAGAAATCTTAAACAAATAAAGGAACAACAAGGCCAGAATATCAATAAGGACCAGAAATCACAAGCTTGCACGGCATCACCCTTCGTGCTTTTACTCTCGTCCTCACTATGCAATGCATAATGTAATCAATGTAAATCATGGCACGGCATCACTCTTCGTGCTTTTACTCTCGTCCTCACTATGCAATGTATAATGTAATCAATGTAAATCATGGCACGGCATCACCCTTCGTGCTTTTACTCTCTTTCCTCACAGTATAATCAATGAATATCGGTACAGAATGGTACATCGTAGAGCACGGCATCACCCTGTGTGCTTTACACTCTTTCCTCACAATATCAAACAACACACGGCATCACCCTTCGTGCTTTAACACTCTTCCTCACAATAGCAAACAATGCACGGCATCACCCTTTGAGCTTTAACACTCTTCCTCACCCACACAGCAATAACAAATAATGGGCAAGGGAGTAAACAGAATAGAAATAGTAATCCTGGCAACGGAATAATAACAGTAATCTCAACATCCCAGAAAGGGAGAATATATCAAACAATGCACGGCATCACCCTTCGTACTTTAACACTCTTCCTTACAATAGCAAATAGAGCACGACATCACCCTTCGTGCTTTAACACTCTTCCTCACCCAAGAAGCAATCACAAACAAGGGAAAGGGAGTAAACAGAATAAAAATAGAAATCCCGGCAAGGGAACATCAATTAAACAATTAAATCCTGGCAAGGGAACATCAATTAAACAATTAAATCCCGGCAAGGGAACAATAATAGTAATCTCAACATCCCAGCAAGGGAGATAATCACTAAAGCAACAATGACCCGGCGAGGGTATATTTTAGTAACTCTTTCTCTTTCTTTCACTTTCATTTCATAGTTTACTCTATTACTTGAGCCAATGCTCCAAAGGATTCAACTATCTCATATATATTCACCATTCGTGTTATAATTTGAGTCAATGCTACAAAGGAGTTTAAAGATCTCATATATCTTCACCATTCATGTTACAATTTTAGCCAATGCTTCTCGAAGTTTAAAGATCACAATGCCCTTCACATGCTCTTTACAACATATAGAAATCATCACTTAAGCATGGAAGTTACAACAAAATCGGAATATTCACAATAATAAGACTCACGGTCATGCTATACACCCATTTATATATACTCGTCACCATGCCTATACATCGTACTCTACAATTAGCAAGTATCAAATAAGACTCAACTCCTATTCCCTAAAGCTAAGGTTAGACCAAACACTTACCTTGAGTCCAAAATATAGCAATCAACCCTCTAACACTGTCTTTCCTTTAGAATTCAACTCCGGAATGGTATTATCTAGGCATAATCAACTCAAGTATGTCAATAAGGATTCAATAATTCAATTACATAGCCTAATTACCCATTTCCATGCATTCTTCCAAAATAACAAAATTTGACCCCGGGCCCGCTTGGTCCAAACACGAGGCTCGGACCAAAACCACGCCACCCACTCACCCACGAGCCCGTATATATAATTTTTTTTCAAATTCGACCCCAAAACGAGCTCTAAATCAAGAAAATTCAAAAGGGCCTAACTCTACCCAAATTCCAAATTTTCTACTCTAATTTGCATGTTTTAGGCTTAGGAATTCACTAGATATAGATGAAAAATGAAGGAAACGAGTTAAAATTTACTAACCCAAGAAGGTTTAGTGAAGGATGGCTTCAACGGATGCCTAAGGACCTTGGAGAAGATGAATTTTGTGAAAACTTATGAAAAATCCTGAAGCTACTGTTCTGAAAATATTTATATACCACTGGGCAAAATTTCCCTTCGAGTTCGCGGAAGAGAGGTCGCGTTCGCAAAGGGTAGAGTGGAGAGACCATCGTGTTCGCGAAAGGGTGAATGCGAACGCGAAGAGTAAATAGGGTGGGGTCTAGAAATTTCCCTACGCGAACGCGTGGAACATCACGCGAACGCGATGTAGAAGACCTGCAAAGCTACGCGGACGCAGTCAAGTGTACGCGAACGCGAAGAGGAAAAGAGGGCTAAGCCCTCAGGGTCAAATAACCCTACGCGTTCGCGAGGTAATGGATGCGAATGCGATGAAGGAATAGCTTAAAGTTTCGCGAACGCGGAAGAGGCGTCGCGAACGCGAAGAACAAATGGACCTGCAACTGCTGAAGCCAAAAACCAGCAATCTTCCTAAGTTCAAAATCACTCCGAGACACCTCGGAAACACTCCCAAGCCCTCGAGGCTCCTAACAAATCACATGCACTAACTCAACAACATCCTACGAACTTAAGCGTGCGATCAAATCGCCAATATAACATCAAAAACAACGAATCAAACCTCAAAATCACTAGTTTTTCTTCAAACTTCATAAACTTTCAAATTTAGAGTTTTAAGTCCGAAACACGTCAAACGACGTCCAATTTCAACCAAACTTCACTGAATATCTTAAACCACATATAAGACCTGTACCAGGCACCGGAACAAAAATACAGGCCCAATACCAACACATTCTAACCAATTTCTATTTCACTTTTTTTTATAAATTTCAGAAAAACAATTTCACTCAAAAATTCATTTCTTGGGTTTGGGACCTCGGAATTCGATTCCGGGCATACGCTCAAGTCCCATATTTTCCTACGGACCCTCCGGGACCGTCAAATCACGGGTTCGGGTCCGTTTACCCAAAATATTGACCGAAGTCAAATTTACTCATTTTAATATCAAATTTTAGCATTTTTCACAGAATTTCATATTTAAGATGTCCGACTACGTGCCCGGATTGCACATGCAAATCGAGGAAACTACTAATGAGGTTTTCAAGGCCTCGAAAGTATGGGATGGGTAATAAAATAGGTGATGACCCTTTGGGTCGTCACATTCTCCACCTCTAAAACAACTGTTCGTCCTCGAACGGATAGAAGAAGGAAGTGACTGAGTCGGGGAATAAATGAGGGTAACGGCTCCGCATATCGGACTCGGACTCCCAGGTCGATGCCTCAGGAGGCTGACCTCTCCACTGATTACGAATGGAAGGGAAACTCTTGGATCTCAACTGACGAACCTGTCGGTCTAGAATAGCTACCGGCTCCTCCTCATAAGATAAGTCCTTGTCCAACTGGACAGTACTGAAATCTAATACGTGGGATGGATCGCTGTGATACCTCCGAAGCATGGACACATGAAAAACAGGATGTACGGCTGATAAGCTAGGGGCAATGCAAGTCTATAAGCCACCTCTCCCACTCGATCAAGAATCTCAAACGGACCAATGAACCTAGGGCTAAGCTTGACCTTCTTCCCAAATCTCATCACGCCCTTCATAGGCGACACTCGGAGCAATACTCGCTCACCAACCATAAAAGCCACATCTCAAACCTTGCAATCTGCATAACTCTTTTGCTTGGACTGAGTTGTACGAAGCCTATCCTGAATGATCATGACCTTGTCCAAGGCCTCCTAAACCAAATCTGTATCCAACAATCGAGCCTCTCCTAGCTCAAACCATCCAACCGGAGATCGACACCGCCTACCATATAAAGCCTCATAAGAAGCCATATGGATACTCGACTGGTAGTTGTTGTTGTAGGCAAACTCTGCTAAAGGCAAGAATTGATCCCATGATCCTCCAAAGTCAATAACACAAGCTTGGAGCATATCCTCCAATATCTGAATAGTCCGCTCGGACTGTCCATCCGTCTGAGGATGAAATGATGTACTCAACTCAACCTGGGTGCCTAACTCTCGCTGAACTGCCCTCCAGAAACGCAAGGTAAACTGCGCACCCCGGTCCGAAATGATAGATAGTGGCATACCATGAAGGCGAACAATCTCTCGGATATATATCTCAGCTAACCTCTCGGATGAATAGAAGACTGCCACAAGAATGAAATGGGCTGACTTGGTCAGCCTATCAACAATGACCCAAGCTGCATCGAACTTCTTCCGGGTCAACGAAAGTCCGGTAACAAAGTCCATAGTGATCCTCTCCCACTTCCACTCGGGAAGCTCAATCCTCTGAAATAAACCATCAAGCCTCTGATGCTCGTACTTAACCTGTTGACAATTCAAGCACCACGCCACATGTGCCACAATATCCTTCTTCATTTTATGCCACCAATAATGTTGCCGCAAATCCTGATACATCTTTGCGGCGCTCGAATAAATAGAGTACCAGGAACTATGGGCCTCCTCTAAAATCAACTCTCGAATACCATCAACATTGGGAACACAAACTCGCCCCTGCAATCTCAAAACACCATCATCATCTAACGTCACCTGCTTGGCGCCTCCGCGCTGCACCATGTCTCTAGGGACACACAAATGGGGATCATCAAATTCCCGATCACGGATACGCTCCAATAATGAATAACGAAAGACCGTACAAGCCGACACTCTACTAGGCTCAGAAATATCCAACCTCACAAATCGATTGGCCAAAGCCTGAACATCCAAAGCAAGAGGCCTCTGACTGACCGGAATAAAAGCAAGACTGCCCATACTAGCTGACTTCCTACTCAAAGCATCGGACACCACATTGGCCTTCCCCGGGTGATATAAGATGGTAATATCATAATCCTTCAACAACTCCAACCACCTCCTCTACCTCAAATTCAACTCCTTTTGCTTGAACAAGTACTGAAGACTCTTATGATCCGTGAACACCTCACACGCCACACCATACAGATAGTGCCTCCAAATCTTCAATGCATGAACAATGGATGCCAACTCCAAATCATGCACTGGATAGTTCTTCTCGTGAATCATCAATTGCCTCAAAGAATAAGAAATGACCTTGCCATCCTACATCAACACTGCACCAAGCCCAATACGGGAAGCATGGCAATAGAGTGTGTAAGGCCCTGAATCTGTGGAAAAACAAATATCAGTGTCGTAGTCAGAGCTGTCTTGAGCCTATGAAAGCTCGCCTCACACTCGTCCGACCATCTGAACTGGGCACCCTTCTAGGTCAACCTGGTCATTGGGGATGCAATAGATGAGAACCCCTCCACGAACCGACGATAGTAGCCTGCCAATCCCAAGAAACTCCGAATCTCTGTAGCTGATGCTGGTCTAGGACAGTTCTTGACCGCCTCAATATTCTTCGAGTCAGCCTGAATACCCTCTACTGATACGACATGACAAAGGAATGCAACTGAACTCAACCAGAACTCACACTTCAAAAATTTTGCATATAGCTGACTGTCCTTCAGAGTCTGAAGAACCACTCTGAGATAATGCTCGTGTTCCTCCTGGCTTCAGGAGTATATCAATATATCATCAATGAAGACTATCACGAACGAGTCCAAATAAGGCCTGAACACTCGGTTCATCAAGTCCATAAAAGCTGCTGCGGCATTTGTCAACCCAAACGACATGACCAAAAACTCATAATGCCCGTACCGAGTGCGGAAAGCTGTCTTAGGGACATCGGATGCCCTAATCCTCAACTGATGGTAGCCGGATCTCAAGTCTATCTTTGAAAATACCTTGGCACCCTGAAGCTGATCGAACAAATCATCAATCTTCGGTAGTGGATACTTGTTCTTGATTGTAACCTTGTTCAATTGCCGATAATCAATGCACATCCTCATCGAACCATCCTTTTTCTTCAAAAACAATACTGGAGCACCCCAGGGAGAAACGCTGGGCCTAATGAAACCCTTCCCAAGCAAATCCTGCAACTGTTCCTTCAATTCCTTCAACTCTGGCAGGGCCATGCGATACGGCGGAATAGAAATGGGCTGGGTGCTCGGAGTCAGATCAATGCAAAAATCAATGTCCCTGTCGGGTGGCATCCCCGGCATATCTGAAGGGAAGACCTCTGGAAACTCACGAACCACGGGTACCGAATCAATAGAGGGAACCTCTACACTGGAATCGCGCACATAATCCAAATAAGCAAAACACCCCTTCTCGACCATACGCCGAGCCTTCACGTACGAAATAACACTGCGGGTAGAATGACCATGAGTCCCTCTCCACTCCAAATGGGAAAAATCCGGTAAGGCTAAGGTCACCATCTTGGCATGGAAATCCAAGATAGCATGATATGGGGATAACCAGTCCATCCCCAATATAACATCAAAGTCGACCATACCTAAAAGCAAAAAATCAACACGGGTCTCGAGACCCCCAATCGCCACAACACAAGAACGATGGACTCGATCGACCACGATAGAATCACCCATCGGTGTAGATATATAAACAGGAATACTTAGTGGATCACTAGGCATGACCAGGTACGGTGCAAAATACGAGGACACGTACGAATACGTAGACCCTGGATCAAATAGCACTGAAGCATCTCTGTCACAGACCCGAATAGTACCTGTAATGAATGCATCTGAAGACTCAGCCTCGGGCCTGGCTGGAAGAGCATAACATTGGGGTTGGGCCCCACCACCCTGAACCATATCTCTGGGACGGTCGGCTGCTGGCTGGCCTCCACCTCTGGCGGCCTGAGCTCCACTTCTATGACCTCTACCTCCACCTCTAGCACCTCTACCCCCACCTCTAGCTGGCTGGGCAGGCTGTGGAACAACTACTGCTTGTACCATAGCACAAGAACCCTGATGTTGCGAACTACCGGGTGCTCAAGGGCAAAATCAGGCAAGGTGACCCTGATCGCCATAAGTGTAACAAGAACTCGGCTGATGAGGGAACTGAGTCTGACCCTGTCGACTTGAATGACCACCTCGGAAACTCTGATGCGGCAGTGCTTTGATGGAAGCTGGTGGCGCACTGTAAGGCTGCTGATCAGAATAGTGCTTCTGATAACCACGACCACCTAAAGTACCATGGGAAACCTGGAGAGCTGACTGGAAAGTTCTAGGAGGATGACCTCTGCCAAAAGTATCCCTAACCCCAGATGAGGCTCCACTAAAACGACCAAAATGACGGGGCCTCTTGTCAGCCCCCTGACCACCACCCTGTGACATAATCATCTCAATCCTCCTGACCATATTGGCCGCATCCTGGAACGATATATCGGTACCTGACTCTCTAGCCATCTGATGTATGATAGACCGGGCCAATCCCTCAATAAATCTCCGAACCCTCTCCCGATCAGTGGGAAGTATCATAAGAGCATGTTGGGCTAGAGTAATGAACCTGGTCTTGTACTAAGTGATTGACATGGATCCCCGATGGAGACGCTCAAACTGCCTCCGAAGGTCCTCTCTCTGAGTAATGGGAAGGAACTTCCCCAAAAATACCTCTGAGAACTGAGTCCAAGTCAAAGGTGCAGACCCGGCTGGTCTGGCTAAGCAATAGTCTCTCCACCAACTCTTGGCTGCACCAGATAACCAAAAAGTAGAAAAGTCAACTCCGTTGGACTCCACTATGCCCATGTTCTGAAGAACCTCATGGAAGTTGTCCAAATAATCCTGGGGGTCCTCTGATGGTGAACTAGCAAAAGTAGCAGTGAATAACTTAGTGAACCGGTCCAGTCTCCACAAAGCATCTGCTGACATAGCTGCTCCCTCTGCTACCGGTGTTGCAATACTCGTCTAAGCTACTCCGGCTGGCTGAGGTGCCGGAGTCTGAAGTTGTGGAGCTAGCTGCTCTAGCATGCGAGTGGCAGGAGTTTGGGCACCTCCCCCAGACAGAGAGACGGCTGGTGAAGTAGGAAGAAGACCCGCCTGTGCTACACCTCTCCATGAGTCCGACTAGACGGACAAGAGCGTCCTGAAGCACT
>ML384616.1:0-48065 GCA_005239525.1 Nicotiana knightiana | reverse complement strand
ATTTTCCCAAAACCTGGAGTCACAAACTCACGAACTGTCTATAAGAGTGCTAAATACAAAGTCTGAAAGGAAATACATGACTGTCTCTGAAACTAGAGGAAAACAAGACAGAAACGAAGGCATAGGGATGGGAGAGACGCCAAGGCCCACGAATGCCAGCGGGTATACCTTGAAGCCTCTAGGAAGAGCTGGAAGACACTCCCACTAATGATGTCCTCCGGGTCCGGCTGCGTAATTTGCACAACATAAAGAAGTGCAGGTGTAGCATCAGTACAACCGACCCCATGTACTGGTAAGTGCCTAGCCTAACCTCGGCAAAGTAGTGACGAGGCTAGAACCAGACTACCAAGTACAAATGGAGGGAATGGATGCGAACGCGATGAAGGAATAGCTTAAAGCTTCACGAACGCGGAAGAGGCGTCACGAACGCGAAGAACAAATGGACCTGCAACTACTGAAGCCAAAAACCAGCAATCTTCCTAAGTTCAAAATCACTCCGAGACACCTCTGAAACACTCTCGAGCCCTCGGGGCTCCTAACAAATCACATGCACTAACTCAACAACATCCTACGAACTTAACCGTGCGATCAAATCGCCAATATAACATCAAAAACAACGAATCAAACCNAAATGACGGGGCCTCTTGTCAGCCCCCTGACCACCACCCTGTGACATAATCATCTCAATCCTCCTGACCATATTGGCCGCATCCTGGAACGATATATCGGTACCTGACTCTCTAGCCATCTGATGTATGATAGACCGGGCCAATCCCTCAATAAATCTCCGAACCCTCTCCCGATCAGTGGGAAGTATCATAAGAGCATGTTGGGCTAGAGTAATGAACCTGGTCTTGTACTAAGTGATTGACATGGATCCCCGATGGAGACGCTCAAACTGCCTCCGAAGGTCCTCTCTCTGAGTAATGGGAAGGAACTTCCCCAAAAATACCTCTGAGAACTGAGTCCAAGTCAAAGGTGCAGACCCGGCTGGTCTGGCTAAGCAATAGTCTCTCCACCAACTCTTGGCTGCACCAGATAACCAAAAAGTAGAAAAGTCAACTCCGTTGGACTCCACTATGCCCATGTTCTGAAGAACCTCATGGAAGTTGTCCAAATAATCCTGGGGGTCCTCTGATGGTGAACTAGCAAAAGTAGCAGTGAATAACTTAGTGAACCGGTCCAGTCTCCACAAAGCATCTGCTGACATAGCTGCTCCCTCTGCTACCGGTGTTGCAATACTCGTCTAAGCTACTCCGGCTGGCTGAGGTGCCGGAGTCTGAAGTTGTGGAGCTAGCTGCTCTAGCATGCGAGTGGCAGGAGTTTGGGCACCTCCCCCAGACAGAGAGACGGCTGGTGAAGTAGGAAGAAGACCCGCCTGTGCTACACCTCTCCATGAGTCCGACTAGACGGACAAGAGCGTCCTGAAGCACTAGGGTACCTATGAACCCCTCTGGGACTTGAGTTGGTCCAACTGGGACTACCGGAACTGGGACCTCCTCGTCAAACTCGATCTGAGGGTCCTCCACTGGGGCTGCTGCTCTAGGCTGAGCCCGGCCCCAGCCTCGGCCTCTAGCACGGCCTCGTCCTCGACCTCGACCTCTCGTAGGAGCTGTAGTAGGAGTGTTGGGCTGCTGAGCGGAACCAAGGGAAGCACAAGTCCTCGCCATCTGCAAGAGAATAGAATAGAAACTTAATCAGTACTCAGAATTCATATCGCACGACATAGATGAAAAGAAATGTGGAGTCCTCCTAACTTTGCAGCCTCTGCGGATATATGCAGACGTCTCCGTAAGAATCCCTCAGACTCTACCAAGTTGTCCATGAGTTGTGAGACCTAAGCAACCTAGGGCTCTGATACCAACTTTTCACGCTCCAAAATCCCACCATCGGGTCGTGATGTCATCTAATATTGAACTCTCTAGACAAGCAAAAGTGTACAGTTAAACTAGCATGGAAACATCGATTTAAAAGAATAAGCTAAAAACCGTTCATAACTTAATAGCGGAGATAAATAAATATGGTTTTCAAAACTAAGTAAAGACAACATAATACATCGACGCATAATTTTCAAAAACCTGGAGTCACAAACTCACGAACTGTCTATAAGAGTGCTAAATACAAAGTCTGAAAGGAAATACATGACTGTCTCTGAAACTAGAGGAAAACAAGACAGAAACGAAGGCATAGGGATGGGAGAGACGCCAAGGCCCACGAATGCCAGCGGGTATACCTTGAAGCCTCTAGGAAGAGCTGGAAGACACTCCCACTAATGATGTCCTCCGGGTCCGGCTGCGTAATTTGCACAACATAAAGAAGTGCAGGTGTAGCATCAGTACAACCGACCCCATGTACTGGTAAGTGCCTAGCCTAACCTCGGCAAAGTAGTGACGAGGCTAGAACCAGACTACCAAGTACAAATGGAGGGAATGGATGCGAACGCGATGAAGGAATAGCTTAAAGCTTCACGAACGCGGAAGAGGCGTCACGAACGCGAAGAACAAATGGACCTGCAACTACTGAAGCCAAAAACCAGCAATCTTCCTAAGTTCAAAATCACTCCGAGACACCTCTGAAACACTCTCGAGCCCTCGGGGCTCCTAACAAATCACATGCACTAACTCAACAACATCCTACGAACTTAAACGTGCGATCAAATCGCCAATATAACATCAAAAACAACGAATCAAACCTCAAAATCACTAGTTTTTCTTCAAACTTCATAAACTTTCAAATTTAGAGTTTTAAGTCCGAAACACGTCAAACGACGTCCAATTTCAACCAAACTTCACAGAAATATCTTAAACCATATATAAGACCTGTACCGAGCGACGTAACAAAAATACGGGCCCGATACCAACACATTCTAACCAATTTCCATTTCACTCTTCTTTATAAATTTAAGAAAAACAATTTCACTCAAAAATTCATTTCTCGGGCTTGGGACCTCGGAATTCGATTCCGAGCATACGCCCAAGTCCTATATTTTCCTACAGACCCTCTGGGACCATCAAATCACGGGTCCGGATTTGGGTCCGAGTCCGGGTCTAGGTCAGTTTACCCAAAATGTTGACCGGAGTCAAATTTACTCATTTTAATATCAAATTTTAGCATTTTTCACAGAATTTCATATTTAAACTGTCCGGCTACGCGCTCGAATTATGTACGCAAATCGAGACAACTACAGATGAGGTTTTCAAGGCCTCGGAAGTATGGTATGGGTAATAAAATAGGTTATGACCCTTTGGGTCGTCACAGTAGAGTTGAACTAGAATTGGAAGACAAGCTCAACAACTGACTCTATAAATACTCAAAGTATTACCGCTAAAATTCATCGATGCACAGAGAATAAATTGAATCAAGTTCTGAAAGCAAAATTCCCAGATATTGCAAGCAGAATATTGTGCAAAGGCTACAGTTCAACTAGAAGAAACAGTTCCATCAGTTTATCAGTGAGTCTAGTTGGTTGTAGTAGGAGTTTTAACATTGTATCTTTTCAGCTTTAATAGAAGCAATTGTAACAGGTACACATTGTTCAAGTTAGATTTAGCTTGAAGTCTGCAGAAATTAGCTAAGGTCTAGTTGATACAAAGAGGATTAGAGTTAGTCCTAGGATTACAAAAGAGTTTATTTTGTAAGTGCTCAGAGTTTTTAGTGAAGTGTTTGAAAAAATCCTACTGAGGAGTAGGT
This sequence comes from Nicotiana knightiana, assembly GCA_005239525.1. Classification (NCBI taxonomy): domain Eukaryota; kingdom Viridiplantae; phylum Streptophyta; class Magnoliopsida; order Solanales; family Solanaceae; genus Nicotiana; species Nicotiana knightiana. The sequence continues at coordinate 44,375 of ML384616.1, read as the reverse complement.
CGTGGTTTTTCACGTTTTGAGCCAGGTGTTTTCCACGTAAAATATTTGTGTCTTTACTTTACCGCTTTAATATTTCGCAAATAGTAGTAATTAGTACACCAAGAAGAACCAGGTTCTTCTTATTAGACAGCACCCGAAAATTAGGTACTGCACAATTAACTTATAATATTGTGTGGTATTGACGTCTAAAACATCACAGTATGACTGTTACTCAGTATGAAACCCAATTTGTGGATTTGGCTCGTCATTCTCTCCTTTTGCTTCTGACCAAGAGAGAGAGGGTGAGGAGGTTTATTGAGGGACTTGCTCTGCCTATTAGATTGCAGATGGCTAAGGATACTGGGAGTGAAATTTCTTTTCAGGCGACTGCCAATGCCGCCAGGCAAGTCGAGATAGTTCCTGGACGGGGAGGTCAGCAGTTTGACAAGAGACCTCGTCATTCTGGTGGGTTCAGCGGTGCCTCATCTGGAGGCAGGGGTAATTTTGGTAGAGCCCATCCTTCCAGGCCGTTTCACTCAGCGCTTCAGGCATCCCACAGTGCTTCAGGGAGTCGTGGTCCTTATGTGCCTCCTTCTGGGCATCCATCCTACAGTGCACCACCAGCTCTTATCAGTGCACCTCCTATTTAGAGTTATTACCGTGGTCATTTGGACCGTTCGGTTCAGTCTCAGCTTCCACCGCCCAAGTACCAGGATAGATGTTTTGAGTGTGGTGGTTATGGGCATATCAGGAGGACCTATCCGAGACTATTGGGTGTTCCACCACAGCATCAGGGTTCTCGTGCCATGGTTCCGGCACCAGTTGCTGCACGACCTGCTCAGCCATCTAGAGGCAGGGTTTAGACAACCAGAGGTAGGGGCCAGACTATTAGAGGGGGAGGTCAGGCCGTTAGAGGTGGAGGCCAGCCAGCTAGAGGCTGTCCTAGGGACATAGTTCAAGGTGGTGGGACCCAGCCCCGGTGTTATGCTTTTCCAGCCAAGCCTGAGGCTGAGTCATCTCATGTTGTTATTACAGGTACTATTTCAATTTGCAGTAGAGATGCTTCAGTTCTATTTGATCCGGGGTCTACTTACTTTTATATGTCATCTTATTTTGCTTCATATTTGGTTGTGCCTCGTGATTCTTTGAGTGCCCTTCTATATGTGTCCACACCTGTGGGGGGTGCTATTGTTGTAGATCGTGTTTATCGTTCGTGTGTGGTCACTATTGGGAGTCTTGAGACTAGTGTAGACCTTCTCCTCCTCGATATGGTTTATTTTGATGTTATATTAGGTATGGATTGGCTGTCACCTTATCATGCTATATTGAATTGTCACGCCAAGATGGTGACCTTAGCTTTTCCGGGGTTGCCTCGATTAGAGTGGAGAGGGACTACTGGCCATTCCACCAGCAGGGTTATCTCGTATATGAAGGCTCGGTGTATGGTCGAGAAATGATATTTAGCCTATTTGGATTATGTTCGTGATTCTAGTGCAGAGGTTCCTTCCATGGATTCTGTGCCCGTTGTTCGTGAGTTTCCAGAGTTTTTTCCTACAGACCTGCCGGGGATGCCACCCGGCAGGGATTTTGATTTCTGCATTGATTTGGCTCCGGGCACTCAGTCCATTTTCATTCCTCCATACCGCATGGCCCCGACAGAGTTGAAAGAATTGAAGGAACAATTGCAAGATTTTCTTGATAAGGGTTTCATTAGACCTAGTGTCCCGCCCTGGGGTGCGCTTGTGTTATTTGTGAAGAAGAAGGATGGGTCGATGAGGATGTGTATAGATTATCGGTAGTTGAACAAAGTCACCATCAAGAATAAGTATCCATTGCCGAGGATTAATGACTTATTTGATCAGCTTCAAGGTGCCAAGGTGTTTTCGAAGATTGATTTAAGATCTGGCTATCACCAGTTGAGGATTAGGGCATCTGATGTCCCTAAGACAGCTTTTCGGACTCGGTATGGGCATTATGATATTCTAGTGATGTCTTTTGGGTTGACCGATGCCCCAGCAGCATTCATGGATTTGATGAACCGGGTGTTCAAGCCTTATTTGGAATCCTTTGTGATTGTGTCTATTGACGATATCTTGATCTACTCCCGCAATCGAAAGAAGCATGAGCAACATCTTAGGATTGTGCTTCATACCCTGAGAGACAACCAGTTGTATGCTAAATTTTTAAAGTGCGAGTTTTGGTTGGATTCAGTCGCTTTCTTAGGCCATGTTGTATCAGAGAGGGCATTCAGGTAGATCCTAAGAAGATTGAGGTAGTCCAGAACTGGCCTAGACCCACTTCAGCTACAGAGATCAGGAGTTTCTTGGGTTTGGCGGGTTATTACCGTCGATTTGTGGAGGGGTTTTTATCTATAGCAGCCCCGTTGACCAGGTTGACCCAGAAGGTTGTCCCGTTAAGATGATCAGACGAGTGTGAGTCGAGCTTTCAGAAGCTCAAGACTGCTTTGACTACAGCGCCGATGTTGTTGTTGCCCACAGGTTCAAGATCTTACACGGTATATTGTGATGCTTCCCGTGTTGGGATCGGTGCAGTATTGATGTAGGAGGGCAGGGTGATTGGATATGTGTCGTAGCAATTTAAGGTTCATGAAAATAATTACCCTGTCCATGATTTAGAGTTGGCATCCATTGTTCATGCGCTGAAGATTTGGAGGCATTATCTTTATGGTGTGTCCTATGAGGTTTTCACGGATCATTGAAGCCTTTAGTATTTGTTCAAGAAAAAGGATCTCAATTTGAGGCAGAGGAGGTGGTTAGAGATATTAAAATCTTGTATCATCCCGGGAACGCCAATGTGGTGGCTGACGCATAGAGTAGGAAGGCAGCGATTATGGGCAGCCTTGCGTTCATTCCAGTCGGTGAGAGGCCGCTAGCATCAGATGTTCAGACTTTGACAACTAGTTTGTGAGGTTGTATATTTTAGATCCCAGCCGTGTTCTAACTTGCACAGTCGCTCGGTCTTCTTTGTTTGAGCGTATCAGAGATCGGCAGTATGACGACCCTCATTTGTTGGTCCTTAGGGACACAGTGCGGCACGGTGGTGCCAAGCAGGTTACTATTGGAGAGGACGGAGTCTTGAGGATGCAGGTTCGTGTTTGTGTGCCTAATGTGGATGGACTTCGTGAGTTGATTCTTGAGGAGGCCCACATTTCCCCGTATTCTATTCATCTGGGCGCCGCCAAGATGTATCAGGACTTGCAACAACATTATTGGTGGAGGAGGATGAATAAGGATATAGTTGCTTCTGTAGCTCGGTGCCTGAATTATCAGCAAGTGAAGTATGATCATTAGAGACCCGGTGGTTTGCTTCAGCAGATAGAGATTCCTGAGTGGAAGTGGGATCGTATCACTATGGAAAAGAGTTGTATTTCTTCTAGACTATTACTTGTAGTAAAAATCATAGAAGTTGGAAGATTGTGACTCCAAATTATGGGTAGTATATATATTTGAAGTTGTATATTTCGCATTCATTTTCACTCGTTATAGCTTATTTGTTGTTAATCACTGAAAATGTAAAATAATTGGCTAATAATTCTCTAATGTGTCTTGCCTAGCAAGTGTAATTTTAGGCGCCATCACGGTCCCAACGGTGGAAATTTCGGGTCGTGAAAATTGGTATAATGATGTCCATATCTATCTTCGATAGGCTACAGGGCATTTAGGATATACTTCCCATCTTTCTTTCCTTATCGTGCGACATTGATTCAGCTTGAAGCGTAACTGATGTTTTATACGTCAATAACACACATGAGGGGGGGTGATTTGTGTGGTGTCCAATTTTCGAGTGCAGTCTCTATAGAAGAACCAGGTTCTTCTTGGTGTTCCAACTTCTACAGTTTGCAGAAAAGTAATTGCAGAATTTAAAGAACACAACAATTTTTACGTGGAAAACACCTGGCTCAAAGGTGAAAAAACCACGACCTACTTCCCAGTAGGATTTTCCCAAACTCTTCACTATATCAATGAGCCAAACAACATTTACAAAATAAACTCTTTTGTAAACCTAAGGACTAACTCTAATCCCTTTGTGGCAAACTAGCCTCTAGCTATTTGCGACAACCTTTAAGTTAACTCTAACTTGAACAATGTGTACCTAGTACAATTGCTTCTAGATAAATATGAAAGATACAATATGTAATCACCTACTACAAACAACTAGACTCAAAAGACAACAGATGTAACTGGTTCTTCTAGCTAGTTCAAGTAGCATTTGTGTCGCACAAGGATTCTGCTTGCAAAATTGCTTTGGTAATTTTGCTTTCAGTTCTTGTTTTACTTCTGTATTTGTGCGTTGATTCTTCAGCAGGAATGCTTCAACACTTTATAGAGTCAGTAGTTAAGATGTTGTTGTTCAGTTCTAGTGCAACTCTTCCTTGGTGGAAGAGTTTGAGTTTATCTCCAACTTCCTTAATCTCGATTTGAGTTTATCTCAACTTCCTTGATCTCGATTTTGTCCTACTTGAACTCGAACTCCATCTTCTTATCAATTTGCAACCTTTTCACTTAGGAGATAACCTCTTAGTTCCCAGATAATGTTTATCTCCTATGCATGGACGCTTCTCGTGCCAATGGGTTTGTTTGACTATGTTTGCCCTGATGGACCTGGTTCAACTGGGTTGACATTTGTCAATCTTCAAAACCATGCAGTGACTTGATTCAACAGTAACTCTTTGAATCCCTTCCATGCATTCGTGTGCGCATGTGAGCGCTCTGTATCAGTTGTACATCGATGGCTTGTGATTCCATGTATGAGGTGCAAGATGTGATTTCTGTGTGCTGATGATGGGCGAGTATGGAGGACTTGAGGCCGGGTTATGACTATAGCTTGAGCACCGGAATTTCGGTTGTGTGAGCACATGCTTTTGGACTTATATGTCCGGCAGAATCCCTTTGAGGAGAATTTGTGGCTCGATGAGTGGTTGGACGGCTATATGATGGGTGTGACGTGACTGCGAGATGTGTTCAAATAGTTTGAATATGACGAGAAAGTTTGCTTGAGATGTAAAAAAGGCTATTGGGTTCTTGATGTCTATCTCGAGCTATGGGTTTGTTGTAGGATCTCTCATGTTGTTTAATTATAGAACAAAGTAGATTTTCATGTCTTGTGGATGAGTTCAGAATCAGGAAGATTAAGTGATTGCGTAGTTGTTGTGGCTGTGAAAGGGTATAGAGAAATGTTATTTTAAGTCTAAGTAGGTGGGTTATCACCTGCTAGGTAATCTATAGTTCTATGATCCTTATGATGTTGTGTGGAGGCTTTCTTTTCTACCAGTGGGTATAGGCTTTGTGTTGCATGAGCTTGTGAAGAATTTAGTTGAATCTCACTATGGTATTATGCCAGTAACAGAGTATGAGAATTATGAGTTATCAGATGTTTTATTCCATGGCTTTGAGCCAAGTGGGAGAGTCTGCTATCGACGAGTTGATTGCACGATTACCAGTTTCGATTTGAGGCATACTTGTGAATCATATATGACTAGAAGAGGTGGAGATCGAGGAAGACTCGAGTAAAGGAATTTCTGTATATGGGTTATATTACACTCTATGAGTATATGTGAATCATGGAATGATTGAATAATTATTCGTGAAGGATGTAGTGTGCATGGAGTACGAATTTGCTTGGTTGCGTTAAGGTGAGGTTACTTCTTTGGGTGTCTTCGTGCTAATGGGGCATATGTCATTTGGCCCGTTTGGGCGGTCCAATTGAGATGTGAGCAGAGTAGATGACTCTTGAGAAGGTTCTAATGGGTTCAAGATTTATATGTAGCAATTAAGAGTTTTTAGGATTTGTATATGGCTAGAACATGAGATTTACATTAGATGGTGTTGGGACTCATGATATTTCTATATCATTATGGATTCTACATTTCAGTATTAGGAAGGTGAAGTTAACGACTTTAGGTTCACAGAAGGTCTTTCCAGAGTGAGTGTCTCGGTTGTGGCACTTTTGGAGAGCTTAAGAGAGAATACAATGGCTTATGGCTTTAGGGTGTGTAGTGTTATGCTAGGATCTCTTGTGGTGAGTTTGGGTAAGGATCGTGGTGTTCTAGCAAGGAGAAGTTTCAACTTGAAGGCACTTTATAAGAAACTCGGAGAAATAAGACAACTTGGTAGTAGGTTGGATCAACGCAGTAATGGTATGATCGGTTCCTTGGGTACTTATTATGTGGTGAGTCACTACAAGTCTCATGGAAGTACTCTTGGACTTGGCAGCCTGTGTGGCTTGGTGAGTAAAAAAGATTCAGTTTTGATGGCTTGGCTATATGCAAATGGGTTTTGAAGAGTTCTTGATGGTTTCTACCACGGTCTGGGATGAATATTTTCTACCGGCGTGAGGAATATGTTGTGTATTGTGATCAAATGAAAGATTTCTAACTGATCGGGTATGTATTCTACTGGTGACTCAGAGTTGATTATGAGATTCTCGTACTTTTCATATGATTGCATAATAGATGTGGTGTGTTGTGTGAGATTGTGATTTGCTTGTGCAAGGTACAGTTCAGTTTTGAAGGAAAGGTCATGAATTCTTAGACAACACGGGCAGTTTCAGATGATTAGATAAATTCTATTACTACTTGTTATTGACTGAGAAGGGTGCACATTTCAGAAGGCGCACTGTGTTGACTTACGGATGCTTCATTGGTATTGTGGTACTCGCTTGATTGATCGACTGCTGATATTCAGATTTTTGCTATATGGCATGGAGGGCTTATAGAAGTATTTCTCGTAAGAATGATTATGTATAAGAGATGTGTTAGTCATTCGAGTAGTGGAGTTGGGATCGGCTATGGTGATTCAGGTATTTTATGGATTTGGAGACTAAGAGTTCTCAAAAGTAGATTGTCTTGTGGGTGTGGACTGTAAAGATATGGCCAAAGTTAGCCAGATGGTAGTATGTGTTATGGTTAGGTCATTGTGGACTTTTGGAGGGTTATTTATCTATTTGTGGATGACCATGTTTGATTTGGGGGCCCATTGGTACGCCCCATGAGGATGTGTATTTTACATCGGATTAGATTTGTTAACTTAGCACTGTCATTGTTGGGGGGAGGGGGGTTGTCATTCGGTTAGATTTTATATTATGTTTAATGTGTTACTCTTCTATGCTACGAAGGGTTGTGATTTGTTGGTTATATGTGCACCCGATGCGGTTTCGTTTGGGCCTTATAACGGAATTCGAGTAAAATGGTTATTGGGGTGTTGAATGGCTGATTGCACCTTGGTTATGGTCTTTTCAGGCTATGGTATATTCTGTTACTCGCGTCTCCATGGTTATGGTCATGCACTCTGTATAGATAATGTCGAATTGTGTGTGGTTGTTGATTTTGAGCATTGTAGCTTAAGGTTTTATTTGGTGTGGCATGTCACTAGGGCGGCTATATTTGATAAGATGAGGTCGTCGAACCTAGAATGGGTGCTATCAGATCTGATTCCGGAGTTGACTTAGAAATTGGCTATAGTTCTTGTGAAATGAGGTAGAGTTCCATGATTTGTTGATCTGATAAGTGGTTACTAGTTTCTACATGTTTCTTTTCATCGTCGACAATGTACAAAGGTTCAAAATAAGATTTTGTTTGATATGAGGTTTGTTACCGGTATGGGGTTGGTTATCGAGCAGCTATTGCATTTGGAAGTTATTGCTATGAGTATTTGAGTTATGTGGTATATCATGTGATTGTATCTTGGGTTATGTTTATGGCTTGATATAGCTTGTTCAGACTTATACAGTGTGTGCATGCAAGATTTGGGTCTTATAGGAGATTTCATATGTTGGAATTGGATTCTAAAGCTTACATGCTAATGTTGAATTAAGGATCTTCACTTATATTGTGTCGTCAGGCTTATATGGATTACAGTGACATGGGATCACCCTCAGATACGTGCATGGTAAGGTTACACGACGTTTTGATGGCTTTGGAACGACTCTCGGTATGTTCGAGGATGAATATATGTTTAAGTGGGGGAGAATGTAATGACTCGACCGGTCGTTTTGAGCACTTGCACTTCTCTCTGTAGTTAGAGGGCATGAGTAGCTCTGTAGGATGTATTATGACTTGTGTGAATCGTTGGATTTTGTTTCAAATTATTCGGAATTGATTTGGAAGGATGAATTTCATGATTGAAGCTTTGAGTTAGAAGAGTTGACCAAGTTTGACTTCTGTAGTATTCAACCTCGGATTGGAGTTTTGATGGTAGTGTTAGGTCCGGATGGTGATTTTGGACTTGAGCGTATGCCTGTATTTGCATTTGGATGTTTCTAGAAGGTTTCGACGCTAATTGGCGAAAGTGAAAATTTGAAGGTTTGGAATGATCATAAGATTGACCGAGAGTTGACCTTGATTGTATCGGATTCGGATCGTGGTTCCGGGAATCAAAATAACTTTATTATGTCATTTGGGACTTGTCTGCAAAATTTGAGTTCATTCCGGGTTGATTTGATATGTTTCGGCGCGAGTTTTGGAAGTTGAAGATTCAAAGTTCATTAAGTTCGATTTGAGGTGTGAGTAAGTTCGTATTGTGTTTTAGGACTTGTTGGTATGTTCCGATGGGCTCCCGATAAGCTCGGGTGTATTTAGGGTGAGTTTTGAACAAGTTTGTGCATTTCGGTACTTTGATGATGTTCTGGAGCGAGTGAAGTGCAGGGGGGCACATTTTGGAGTGCTGAGGAAAAGCCTCATGTGCGTACCGTAGAGAAAATGTGCGGATCACAGAAATCCTCTTGCGGCCAAAGAAAGGAGAATCTACAGGTTGATGGTCTGACTTCGGAAGCTTATTTCTTTTAATCTATAATGAATGTGGAGATGATCCAAAAATGAAAGTTGTAGCCCTTTGAGTCTAGTTTTCAAAAAGGTATACCATTTGTCATTTGGACATTTGCACCAAAATTTATGGCTAGTTTAATGAATCCTGGTAGTGCAGTCACTACTGGAGTGCGACCATACAATTTGGATTGTGACCGCGGAACCTGGAATGTGCGGTCAGCATAATGGGAGATCAGATTCTTGTACTTTATAAACGAGTATTAGAGTATTATTTCATATTTGGACTTTGGGAACTCAGTTTATAGTAATTTTTCGTGGATTTTTTAAGAAATTCATTGGGGTAAGTGATTCTAACTCGGATTTAGTTAATATACATGAATATATCATTGTTTTCATAATTTAATTAGTATTTTGAGATGGAAATTTGGAAAAATTGTAGAAACTTCACAAACTATAATTTGAGGATTTGAAGGTCGAGTTGTGATCGGGTTTGACTAATTTTTGTATGGTTGGACTCGTGATTGAATGGGTGTTCGAATTTTGGGACTTTTACCTTCGAGACATGCGCTCGAGGGTTGACTTTTGAGTTGACTTTTTGACTTTTGATTAAGGAGTTAGATTTTCTTATGAAATTGATTCCTTTAACTCGTGTTGATTGTATCAAATTGTTTGTGGCTAGATTTCGAGGCATTTAGAGGCCGTTCGCGAGGTAAGGGCGTGATGGAGTAGAGATTTTCACGGTATGAAGTAAGTAACACTTCTAAACTTGGTGCTGAGGGTATGAAACCCTGAATTACGTGCTATGTGATTGATATTGAGGTGGTGCGCATGCTAGGTGACGGGCGTTTGGGCGTGCACCCATGGTAACTATGATTTAGTCGATACCATGGAATTGTGTAGCTACCTTGTCTGAACGTTTTTTTACTGTACTCTATGTGTTAGAGCACTTGAGCTGTAATTTATGCTAGAAATCATGTTTAGTCTATATGTTGGCTCTATTGGGACCCACGGTGGTCGTTCTTTGCTGTTGAGTTATTTGTTTAATTACAGTTATGTACTCAGTCGTATTCATCATTACATATCATATCCGAGTCTCTGTTATTGTCATATCTCATATCATTGACTTGGGCTACTTAGCCTGAGTGTCGTGAGCCCGAGAGATGGGAGAGATTGATGACTGAGTGAGGTCGATGGCCTGATTGTGAAGATATTGATACTATAGCACGTGAGTTGTCCGTGCGGATACAAATATTGATACTAAAGCACGTGAGTTGTCTGTGCGAATCCAGATATTGATAATATTGCACATGAGTTGTCTACGCAGAACGTGAGTTATCCGTGCGGATCCAGATATTGATACTATAGCACGTGAGTTGTCCGTGCGGATTATAGCGCTTGGGCTGAAGGAGCCCCTCCAGAGTCTGCACACTCCCAACGAACGCAGTTGCTAGCAATTATTATGTTCGGGCTAGATTTTCCATGTACAGTACTGAGTGACTGAGTGACTGAGTGTGCTGAATGTTGAGCATGATGAGTCAGAATACGAGACAGTGAGATTGAGTACTTCGAGAATGTGAGTATATGAGTTTATCATTGAGATGCATTGCCAGAGGCGGATCTAGGATTTGAACCTTATGGGTTCCCAGCATTTGGACAAAAGTGATACTTTAAGCAAGTGAGAAATTTTTTTAATGTTGGCTGCTCAGTTTTTAAAAGAAAAAGAGAAACAAAAGGTTCCTATGGGTGTTTTTTGGTGAACAAAAACAAAAGTGACGTTAAGAAGTGTTCAAAGAGATTTGGACCCCCGCCAAATATTCAGGAACATAGCTTAAGCTGGTTCCTTTGTTTGCCACTGGACCAACACCTGATTTGCTTATGGGTTCCAAACTAAAAATACTTATACATTTAATAAATTTATCAATACAAACACAAGGCTCGGGTAAAAGTTACTGGGTTCCCGGGAACCCACACCCGATACTATGGATCCGCCCTTGTGCATTGTATTTGACATGCGTACTTGAGATACAGGCGTAGAGATGCATTTCTTCATGCTACCTGATTTTGGTGACATTTATGATGTCATATATAAATAAACATGTAGGCATAAAGATGTATTTTTCTGATGCTATCTGGAAATGAAACATCTTGTTTATGGTTGAAAGGTTTTTTTTTGTTGGGAAAATCACCGTTTTCAAACTTATTCATATATTTTTGAGGTTTTCGATGAAAGGTCTGGGATATACTATTATATTTGAAAAGCATGCCTATTTGCCGTAATTGTGAACCAACTAAATTATTTCTTGTACCATATTTATCATATTGTTATGAAATGTTGCTGGTTATTGGAGTTGGACCCTGACATTTGTCCCAACTCGTCACTACTTTCAACCTAAGGTTATGTTTGTTACTTATTGAGTACATGGAGTCGGTTGTACCCATACTACACTTCTGTAGCTTGCGTGCAGATGTTGGATGCTGGTGTTGTTGTGCACATCAGGAGCTGGATTTCAAGATATACCTGTGTTTCGGTCATAGCTGCCTCTTGATCTTGGTAGCTTTAGAATTTAAATATGTTCTTGTATAGGTCAAACAGATGATGTACTTTGTTTCATATCAGCGTTGTAAATTCTAAATCTTAGAAGGTTATGATTTGTACTACCAGTCCTTGGGGAGTTGTATAAAATTCAGGTGAGAAATTCAAAAATAGCCAGATTTACAAGTGGTCATTCAAAAGTAGCCACAATTTCAAAAGTAATTGAAATTTAGCCACTTTTCATGTGAAGATATATCTGAACGAAAACACAGTTCAAAATCCGAAAAATACTCCAGCATAATATACTGGAATTTTACTGGAGTTCCAGTATACTTATGCTGGAACTCCAGCATAATATACTGGAGTTCCAGTATAATATACAGGTCCAGCATAATATGCTGGAAGTTCATACACAGATGCTCCAATCTCCAGTATATTATGCTAGAACTTTCCGTGTGTTGGAGTTCTAGCATAATATGCTGGAAATTCATACACAGGTGCACTCATCTCCAGTATATTATGCTGGACCGGTCCGTGTTGCAACATAATAATGGCTATTTTTCAATGACATTGCAAACGCTGGCTATTTTTGAATGACCAACCCGAAAATTGGCTAGCCCGTGCTATTTTTACAAAATTCAGTTATCTCATCTTTGATTCACGTCGATGTTATTATATTATGTTATTTTGTCAATTGGCTTACCTAGAGGATTGGATTAACTGTCATCACGACGCGTTTGGATTTTTGGGTCGTGACAACGAGGCCATTCTAGTGCTCCATATCCAATAATCTATTATGAGGCTCAAATTGGAAACAAAAATAAAAATAAAAATATTTTATCATTCCACCACAGCTCTAGTATACACAGTAAGTTAGGAGTTCTTATTCAAGAGAAGAAAAATATTTTTCAAAACTCTTTTTCAATTTTCCCCACCTATTCCCCATCCCTACCAACCTCCATCAACCCACTCCCCCAACCGCTACTACCAACCCCACCCCACCCCTAACCAACCACATCCACCACCCTAAATAAAATACTATTAATAGTACTCTCTTTTTATGTTATAAATAAATTTTTTTTCATTTCAATAAATGAGTATTTTCTTTTCATTTGGAAGGGGAGGGGGGAGGGGGGAGGGGAGGTAAGGAAACATGTGGACTTGGGGGAAGGGGGTGAGGAGAGTACCATAAAAAATATTTTCAACTCTCTAACTAAATACTAGAAAATATTTTTCGAAAAAAAAAAATTTCATTCACCAACCAGACAAGAGAAAATAAATGATAAAACAACTTATTTTCTATGCAAACAATTTCTAGCGGAAAACACACCCTAATGTTGTTGTATTATCCAAAGTTAGGGCTATTTTCTATTGTCTATGTTTCTAGTCGTTGGACTGAATAGCAAAGGACAGTCAACGTACATCACTATCCACCTTTTATTTTCTGAATACAAATTAGTGAATTTGTGAGTTAGAAAAGAATGTTTTTCACAGAGAAACAAATGGCCATTGTGTTTCCTTAATTTTGTTTTGAAAAACCCCACATTTTGCGTTCTCTCTCAAATTAGTCTACATCCCTCAGTCAAAAAAATTCTTGCTCTTTCTGAGTTTCTTATCTTTGCTTTACCTTTATTCATTCCCATTGCTTCTCAAGATTCTACCTTTTCCTTCCAAGTTGGACATTTTATCATTTTCATAGGTATTAGAAAAGGTAAAAAAATATTGTACCCCTTTCATTTCTTTTTTTTTTTCTTTAATTATGATATATATGTTACTCAGTTTTCGTCCCATAGGTATTGGCGTGGTAAAAGGCTGTATCTTTTTTTAATGTATTTTCTTGTTTTATTGTGAAGTGTTATATTTATACCCAGTTTTTCGTTCTCATAGGTATGGAAAAGGTAAAAAGTTGTACCCTTGTTTGCGTCTTTCTTGTTTTACAGGCACTTTTTAGCAGCGCATTTTGTTGTTTTTATCATTTGGTCTTTGCATCTCATGATGTACATCGGCATTTCTTGTTTGCCTATTTGGTAGAAATTAGGAGCCAATGATTTTTCTGATGTTGGGATTCTGTAGCTTGAAGTTTTCTAATCATGCATTGTATTAAGCAATGAGCCCCATATAAAGAAAGTAGTCATCCGTCGAATGGCTCTCAAGATGTTGCTCCATGAACCTTGTGGTTTCTTGCCATGAAATTTTTATTGGGGGAAATACTTTCAAGATCACGTTCTTTGTGGCATTCATATTGAATGATTGAGTCATTTTTTTTTTAAAATGGTATTCTTCAGGCTAGTTTGCATACCTGCAACCTTCCCACAAACACAGGTACCTGGTAATTCGATCCACCAAGAAATGATTGAGTCCAATTCTGTAAGCTAAAATTCAAAAAATTGTTTGTTCCTTTCTTCCTAACCATTCCCTTGGCCCATCATGTCAAAAATCATATTCCAAATGTGGTAATGTTTTTCCTGCTTTGTAGGGTCCAAGTATACTAGTGCATAATATAAATTTGTCTACGTATAGTGAACGAAGGCGGCTGAACTTGACCTCCTCCCAATGTGTTCCTACTAGTGTTTTTTCTTTTCTTTTTTGATACCATGTTGGAGGTTTTGCTAGCTCAAATTCGCGCCAAAAAGCCCCATTTTAGGGGTTAAGTGTGTAAAAGGATGATAATGTATTTTTGCAATATACTTAGTTGCAGAGGTGGGTATAGATAGTGGCGGAGCCAGAATTTTCATCAAAGGGTGTCAAATATAAATAATTAGATATATCAGAAAATCAAAAGGAGTCAACGTATAGTAAATATACATAAAATAAAAAAATTATCTAGCAATATAGTGTAATTGTTCGATTGTCATTAACTTTTTATCTCTTTCTCTCTCTCCAATTTCACCTAAAATGAGGAGGTTGACATAATGTATTAGATTCATGGTTTGTTTCGATATACAAGTTGGGTTCTGAGATTAGTTGCTATTTACCAATACAAATATTGATAGATCCCTTTGCATCTATTGCAAATTGTAATGTTACTCTATTTAAGTTTTTCTCTTCTGAAAACTCTATGTTTCTTTGGTAATGATACTTTCTTTTGGGTATTAATAGGATTTAAGTTGAGCATCCAGCTCTGGATACTTCTACATTATTCTGTATACAAGTGTGTCAAGTTAGTCGTCTAACTTTTTTTTGTGCTCATTATCATCACCTGAGAAGTATTGAGGAAAGAAATGTCTGATGACTTTATATTTAATTTTGTAGATTGTTATTTTCTTTACTTGGGAATTTCGATCAAGCTAGGAAGTCCTACAAAGTTTTTGACTGGGAGATGGGAATAACATATTCCTGTCCCTTTGCCAATTTTGATGATTCAGATACCCGGTTCGAATCTTATTTAGTGAGAACAATGAGTTTTGGAAATGATGGTACGAGGACCACGTTACATCATATAAATTTCAATGACCAAAATTCTCAGCAGTCAAAAATGCAGAAGTCTCTCAGTTCTGGGAAGTTGATCCTTGAAGGAACTCTTAGCTATAAAAGGAGGGAGCTAGAGGCCGAGATTGGACTAAAGACTCCTGCGTTTGATGCGGGTGGTAAGACGTCGAATAGATCAGACAGCCTCACGAGCAGTGAAGAGGTTTCTGAAAATTTACATAGTATGCCTGACCAAGCTACTAACATGCTACCATTAGTATATGAGAAACAAAGAGATGAGGCTGCAGTAAAATTGCAGAAAACATACAAAAGTTTTCGTACTCGAAGACGGCTAGCGGATTGTGCTATTCTAGTTGAGCAGAGATGGTATAGTAGTTTAAACATTTATGATTAGGGGCATTTTTTCCTTAATTCAGATTCTGTGTGTTCCTAATTTTGAGTGAAATTTACAGGTGGAAGGTATTAGATTCGGTTGAACTCAAGCATAGTTCTATATCATTCTTTGACATTCAGAAACCCGAAACTGCTTTTTCTCGCTGGTCAAGAGCTTTAACTAGAGCTGCTAAGGTATGGATTGATTTTACCATTTAATAAATTTCATTTCAGAATCTATGTTTTTTTGGTTAAGTTGTGATATTTAGGACTTTGTCTGCAATGGTAGGTTGGTAAAGGTTTGTCCAAAGATGAAAAGGCATGTAAGCTTGCTTTACAGCATTGGCTTGAGGCAGTAAGTACCCTATTCTCCACAAATTTTAGATAACAAATTTGAGAATGTCGAATTTTTGTTGATATAATGATCGTGAAAACAGATTGATCCTAGACATCGTTACGGTCACAATCTTCAATTTTATTACACCAAGTGGCTCCAAGCCGACAGTAAACAACCTTTCTTCTATTGGTGAGATTATTTTGGATAAGCAAGAAATTCGAACAAACAACTTCAGTTTTAACTTTACTAAATGAGACGTTTTTCCCTCGAGTATTACAGGTTGGACATAGGTGAAGGTAAAGAAGTAAATCTTGAGAAGTGCCCTAGATCAAAACTTCATCAACAATGCATCAAATATCTTGGTCCGGTGAGTTTTATCTTCTTTTGTAGGGATCAAATTTTTCTATAAGTTTATAATATGACAGAAAAGGGGTTCAAATCTAGGCTGGTATATGATATTTATGCAAGGATCTGCGAAGTGATTTTCTATTCGTTTTTGAAAATTATAACCAAAATAGAGTGTTGTGCCTAATAGACAGTAGGTAATGCTACTTTACGTATGATGTGGAGGGTTAATCTGTGACGTCCTCTGTAATATTTAAAAACAAGTATTCACACTTCTAAGGATATTACAATTAATTTAGCTGCATGAAGTAAGAAGAAATGTTAGGAAATCATGTTTAATGCAACTCGCAAGTTATGACTATTTATAGGTAGAGAGAGAGGCATATGAAGTTGTAATTGTGGGTGGAAAATTCATCTACAAGCAGAGTGGGAAGCTTCTTGATACAAGGGGAGGTCCTGAAGATACCAAGTGGATCTTTGTGCTAAGCGTGTCGAAGGACTTGTATGTTGGAATGAAGCAAAAAGGCACTTTTCAGCATTCAAGTTTCTTAGCTGGAGGAGCCACATTATCTGCGGGCAGATTAGTGGTGGAAGATGGTATTCTAAAGGTACAAATCTAACAAATCGCGATAATTTTGCCAAATCTGCAATAGGTGTTTTCTTAAACATGATATCCTATGAATCTAATTTTTTTGTTGCATGATCTAGGCTGTCTGGGCGCATAGCGGACATTATCTCCCCACAAAAGAGAATTTTGAAGAATTTATATCATATCTTGAGCAACATAACATTGACGTCAGTGTTCTCCAGGTTGGATGCAGCATTTTCCTTAATGATTAAAACTTAAGCATAAGCAAAGACCCTTTATAATTCACAATAAACCTGTCCATAAACTTATGGGGACTCGGCTTAGAGCATTTGTGTAAGAGAAGAAGCTGTCAAGCTAATTAGAAGTCTTCATGTAATTAACAAATCAGTTGCAACACTTATCC
Organism: Nicotiana knightiana; assembly: GCA_005239525.1. Taxonomy (NCBI): domain Eukaryota; kingdom Viridiplantae; phylum Streptophyta; class Magnoliopsida; order Solanales; family Solanaceae; genus Nicotiana; species Nicotiana knightiana. The sequence goes on along the minus strand of ML384616.1, from coordinate 27,606 downwards.
TGTTACCTCTTGGGGTGGCTAAGCTTTACTCTTTATTTTACAGAAATCCCCGAGTGATGAGGAGGAAGCACACTTTATTAGGAAGGAAGGTGGTTTTGGCCTTCGTAACAGCTTATCTGCACCAGATTTTAGCCAAGCCAATGAAGAGTGCACCACCAAACACTCAAACAAGGAGAAGACTGATTCTACTATCAAGTATTGTAAAGATGCAGAAAATTCAGTTCCATTGTCAAAGGGATCGCAAGGATTAAGACCCCAAATTGCGGTCCAAATACCACTAAGGCAAGACATATTTGAGTTCCCTAAGGCTGGCCAGCAGGGAGGATCAAAAGACGACATACAACCTTTGGATACTCCAGTAGATGGATATGAAACAGCAGAAGAATATTTATCTGATACAGAGCTCTCAGTTTCAAAGCAGAATTTATTTGATGACGAAGATGAAGAAGATTATGAAGAACCTATACCAACAGAAAAGATAATGAAGAGAATAAATACACATAGAAGAACAAAGTCGTTCCAGTTGGCTCATCAATTATCTTGTAGATGGACAACGGGAGCTGGACCTCGGATTGGATGTATGAGGGACTATCCAACAGAGCTCCAATTTCGCGTCATGGAGGAGGTGTATTTGTCTCCAAGAACTACGTCTCCAACTCCGCCAAAATCTGCTCGACGACACACTCCTACCATCTTTTCTAGAGAAGCAACTGAAAGCAAAAGACGTCCTTTTTCTGAATCGGCAGTATTCTTTCAATCAATCCCACTAGTAGCAGAGATACAAAAATATTGTGATCAGTAGTTAGGAGATATCAAATCATTCTTACAATACTTTTTTGGTTATTTATTCATGAAGTAGGAAAATTTCATCATTTTGTTTTTTTCATGATCATTCTTTACAAACATAGATTTTGTAAAGCCAGACATATTCATTCTTTACACCAATTTTTTTCTTTTTTTTTGTAGATATACAGAAAAAAAGATTAAATAAAGTCAAAATTCTTTGTTAGTCAGGGTTCTTTCTCTCTCCTCTCTACTCTGTAATGTTCATCTGATTAGTTGTTCTTTTTTTTAGCTTAAAGAAATGTAGAGACTTTGGAAAATATCACAAGTCACAACCGAGAAAAATACAGATCATTCTGAGGCTTACATCATCTTTACATACCTATGTTAATTTAATTACAAATAAATTGCCTTCATCCTTTGATTATTATGACTCATGATTTTTCTAGGATGTTTTAACTAACTCTACTACAGTATGCTGATAATGCTTCCTTCAAAAATTGCAAAGTTAAAAAAATATTGGATAATTTTAAGTTTTGTTCCTTGGCAGAATGGTAGATGATGACTTATAAAGCTTCTGTCATTGCAGACCCTGCAAAAAGAATGTATAAAGACGATTAATGACAGCCGTATTGACATATCAAGCTAAGTGGAACTGAGATAAGACTCAAATCTCCACGGGACGGGTAATTAAAATTACATTTGTTCTTTCCAACAACCTGATGTGCGTTACAAGTATAGAGCACAACTGATGAAAGTGTTCAAATTGACAACAGTTATAAATCCAAATTAGAGAGATCTCAGGTTCAATTTTTATCCCTCGAGTTCATTTCCTCAAAATGAAGGTTTGTATCCAATTTATTAATAACTTGGTATTCTCCTTATTAATAAGTTTTAGAGGGCTTTCACATTGTCTTGCATATTACGAACCGTAAAAATTGTGCGGGGCCTCCTATTTGGTCGCCCCCATTTAACATATACCCACTTTTTAAAAACTTTTAACTTGTACCTACTTTTTAAATAATTTCAGCTCCCCTTTCCCTCGCTGAGCTGAAGTTCACCAGTTAAGCTGAAGTTCGCCAGTTATAAAGACAAAACTTCAGCATACGGGGCTGAAGTTCCCCAATTACAAAACTTCAGCATACGGGGCTGAAGTTCCCCAATTTCCCAGTTACAAACTTCAGCTCTAGAGCTGAAGTTCCCAAGTTATAAAGACAACAACTTCAGCATACGGGGCTGAAGTTCCCCAGTTACAAAGACAAAACTTCAGCTCTTCCCTAGTGTAACTGGGGGAACTTCAGCCTCGTATGCTGAAGTTTTTGTCTTTATAACTGGGAAACTTCAGCATGAAGTTCCCCATTTACAAAGACAAAAGCTAAAGAACTTCAGCTCTCGCAAGCTACTTCAGGCCCGTCTACTAGAATGCTGAAGTTTTGCGTGATTGTCTTTGCTACTTCAGCCCCGTATGCTGAAGTTATGTGCAAAAGCGGGTACAGATGTAATTTTTTTTACAAAGCGGGTATAAGTTAAAACGTGGCACAAAAAATGGGTACGGATGCAAAAGCCCCTATTCTTTCCTACTGTTGGACCTCAAGTTAGTTCGGGCCAGCCTAGTAACAGAGAACAACCCAATCAGTCTAATAGTGCAATGTCTAGTTGTGCAACGTTTGGGCTTAGCTGATGATCCTTTTATTTATTGTCCAACCCAACTCAGATGTAAATGTATATTCTGTATATGTAGTTAGGACTTTTACTTCAGACGTGTAATTTCATTTTGACATTGCATCAATAAAATGATCCAATATTTTTCTCTCTACTGTTCTTCACACTTCATCTAACAGTTAGGATTTTCCTTTCACAAATTTCCACAATTGATCTCGATTTCAGATGTTAATATGGTATCAGAGCCTATAGCTCGATAGATTACAACACTACGGTTCGTCCGATAGTACCCCTGGGGTCAGATTCTCCACGTTCTGCTTTTTACGGCTACGGGTGCATCAGAGCTCCAAATTTCGTTTTTCACTACGAATTTATCTTGCATCTCTTCGTTGACCGAGGAATTTTGGTACTGTTTCTTCCTCTCTACTTGGCTGATTGTGATTAATTGTTGCTAGCGTTCAAAGTTTTCTGAAACCCTAATTTTTCAACAATTACGATGAGTACTACTAGCGCTATTTCGAATATAAGTGTATCATCTACATCATCTGAGTCCACTGTTTCTATTGTGGAACCTTCACACCCAATGTATCTATATCCATCTGATTCTCCCGGAACTGTTATTGTTGCTACTACATTTAATGGTTTGGGTTATGGGAGTTAGCGTAGAGGAATGCTGGTAGGTCTCTCGTGTAAAAACAAGCTTGGATTGATTCCTAAACCAAGTGTAGACTCTCCTTTGTATGAGCCTTGGTGTAGATGTAATGATATGGTTACTACTTGGATTCTTAATAGTTTGGACATGAAAATTAGAGAGCGTGTTATGTACACAGAATCAACTGAAAATTATGGAAGGAAATAGAGCAGCGTTATGGAAAGCCAAATGGGAGTAAAATGTTTCAGATACGCAAGGAAATCTCGTTCATCTCTCAAGGATCTTCCAACATAGCATCTTATTTCAATAGGATTAAGAAACTCTGGGATGAGCTAGCATTCTCTATATCCTATCCTCCTTGAGTATGTGGGTGGACGGAAGCCTATCAGAAGATAGAAGAAGACCAAAAGGTCCACCAGTTTCTAATGGATTTAAATGAGAACTACTCTAACGTGAGAAGAAATATTTTGATGATTAAGCCTCTTCCAGATGTAGATACTGTGTATGAAATTCTGATTGAAGATGAGAGTCAGGCAAATGTTAAAAATTCAATTCTCTCTTTCAGTTCAGGGTCTGCATCATTCACTACTGCAGTTCAGAAACCAATTTCTACTGGAGTTCAAAAACCATACAATCAGAGAGTCAACTTTGATCCCTCTAGGAAGTTTAATTCTAACCTGATTTGCAAGTATTGTAAAAAGAATGGTCATTCTATTGAGGAGTGTTATAAACTACATGGCTATCCAACTGGCTCTGGAATTAGACTAAAGAGAAATGTTGCATGTGCTCAAGTTTGTGATTCTCAAATAGTAGGGCATTATGAGAATTCTGGAACAGATAGTTCTAAAGTGATTCAGACTGATGTTGGAGGCCATGTGTTGACTAAGGAACAATATGACCAACTCATTTCTCTTATCCAACAGTCTAAGGTCTCCTCTGCTGCTCAAGATTTTTCTTCAGGGTCTGCTAATTTTGCAGGTATGATAAACTCTACTACTACTAGTTCTGATGGTATTCTTGCCCGCAACGTCTCTAGTATAGAGAGTAGTGTTTGGATTATAGACTCTGGTGCTACTAATCATATGACACCTTATAAATCACTTCTTAGAGATATCAAGCCTCTAACTTTTCCTTATCTTGTAACTCTTCCCAATGGTTACAAGGTCAAAGTAACCTGTACTGGAACACTTTCTTTATCCTATGATATTTCTCTTCCTCATGTGCTTCTTGTTCCTTCTTTTCATTATAATCTGATTTCTTTGTCTGAATTGTTGTTACACCTAACTAGTTATGCACTTTTCACACCTACTTCTTGTATCTTGTTGCAGGGCCCTTTTCTGAAGAAGCCACTGGTTCTTGGTAGACTTCATAAAGGGTTATACCTTCTGCATTCAGATACTTTTTCTCTCATTATGTGATTCTACATTTCTAAATACCATAACTGCCATCCTTGACAATTCTAATAAGAGCAGTTCTAATTTCAATTTTGAGTCTACTTCAATAATTGATAATATTGTTCATACTTTACCTTTTACATTGTCTCTTTATCATATTTGGAATTTGAGGTTGGGTCATGTATCTTTTCATAAAATGAAAAATATCCCTTTTCTATATGATAAACTACCTAAGAAACAGTCCTTCTTGTGCCCTTTTTGTCCTATGGATAGGCAACAAAGACTACCATTTCCTGAAAGAACCATTCATTCTTCTACTCCTTTTCAACTAGTTTATGCTGAAATTTGAGGACCCTATAACTCAAACCTATAATGGATATAAATATTTCATTACCTTTGTGAATGATTTTACCAGGGAAATGCTTTTGAATTGGGTTCTAGTTCTGAGGGCATTTCTTTCTTTTCTACTCAAGGGATCCTCCACCAAACTTCCTGTCCACACACATCTCAGCAAAATGGTGTTGCAGAAAGGAAACATAAGCATTTATTAGAAACTGCAAGGGGTCTTCTTTTCCAATCTAAATTTCCTGTCAAGTATTGGGGTGAATGTGTTTTGACTGCTACATATCTAATAAACAGATTACCTTCACCATTGCTACAAAATAAGTCACCTTTTCAGATATTGTATGGCACTTCTCCTTCTTTCACTCATCTCAGAACTTTTGGATGCCTAGCTTTTGTTGCTGTGCCAAAGCCTTATAGAAACAAATTTAAATCCAGAACCATCTCCTCTGTTTTTCTTGGTTATAGTCCTGGAAAAAGGCCTACAAACGACTAAAACTTTCTTTCTTAGTCATTTTTCATTATAGAGATTTAGTTTTTCATGAGCATGTCTTTCCATTATCTATTTCATCATCATCATCTTCTTCTTCTCATTTATTTCCTCATTATTTCTCTACTTCCCCAGCTTCTCCTCCTCCTGTAGTTCCTCCTGATCCTACTCCTTCCTCTACATCTATTTCCCCTCCTCCCTCTTCAGAATCTTTTCCTTCTTCATCTTCTTTTGATTCTAATCTTCCTCTAATGAGGTCATAGAGACCACATCAAACTCTTGGTTATTTGAAGGATTATGTATGCACCACTATTTCAAAGTCTGAAACTTCTCATTTATCTAATGAGGCTTGTTTGCTAGAACCTCAGTTCAATCATCAAGTTGTGGGTCATCCTGCCAAGATCATCCTGCTTAGCAGGATGCCATGTTAAAGAGTTTCAAGCCGTAGAAGCCAATAACACTTGGGAGATAGTGCCTCTTCCTCCAGGGAAGAAAGCCATCCCTTGTAAGTGGGTATATAAGATTAATGTCACGACCCAAATTCTCAAACCACGGGATCGTGATGGCGCCTAACACAATACTTGCTAGGCAAGCCGATGTTAGAAGTTTACCAACCATTTCCTTTTAAAGTTACTTAAACATAATAGAACAATTTAAAACTGAATACCAACAAAGCTAAATGCTGCCGAACCACGAACTAAGTATATAACTATAAAATTACCCCAGGGTCTGGTGTTACGATTCACGAACTACTAAGAATATTACAAATAATAGGCTGAAAGAAATAATGTAACTATTTCGAATATAATAAAAACAATATCTAAAGAACTAAGAGAAGACTCCAGGAATCTGCGGACGCCGACAGATCTATCTCGTGTCTCCGAACGATGAATGCAGCTACTAAAATCTCCTAATGTTGGCCGGTACCTGGATCTGTACAAAATAGTGCAGAGTGTAGTATCAGTACAACCGACCCCATGTACTGAGTAAGTGCCGAGCCTAACCTCGACGAAGTAGTGACGAGGCTATCGGCGGGGCATTAACTACATAACCTATAAAAAATATATATAATAAAGCAAGAAAGCAAATAATAACAATAATATACTCGATAGCCAGTAACTTGCAACAATAAACAAAGCAACTCAGATAACTCTTTTTAAATATCAACTGTAATCAACTCTTCGAATTTTTCCAACTTTCAATTGATATCACAATAAAATCAGAGTATGAAAACCTTTTAAATAAAACCGGAATTTTTCCAAATTCTTATTTTCGAAAATCAGTAAAACATAAATATTCACCCTTATCGCTCCTTGTTGCGGCACGCAACCCGCTCCCACTTGTCCACCCTTATTCCTCCTCCCTATATATATCACCCTTATTTCTCCTGTTGTGGCGTGCAACCCGATCCCACATGTCCACCCTTATCCCTCCTTGTTGCGACGTGCAACCCGCTCCTACCAGACATATCATATTAGTTTATTTATAAAAACTTTCACAATTCAGGCCAAGCCTTTCACAACATTTTTGTATATCAACAATTATAAACATAAGCTATAAAACTCATAAACTTCATGAATTATCAATTCATACGAAGTTAACCAGAATGTATATACATATCGTAACACTGACAACCAGCTCAATCCTTATGTAACACAACAAAACCAAGAGAACAACCAACACTTCCAAATTACTTGAAGCAATGCTTAACAATGAATCAACGAATCCAAATAGACATATAAACCTCAATGATCATGAAACAATTAAGTCCGGAAGCAAATAATTGAAAACCGGGGAAGGGATCATGTTTAACAGACAATTTGGTGGTGCATAGATACTCGTCACCTCAACTATACACCACACACATGCAAATTCACATAGAATTTAAGTTGGGGATTCCTATTCCCTCAAGTCAAGGTTAAACCAAGCACTTACCACAAATTCGCAGGCCACTCACTGCTCAATTATCGCTTTTCCTTTCGAATTTGCCTCTAAACTGCCCGAATCTAATCATAATCAGTTTGATATCATTAATAAAGGTTAAAGGAAGTAACTTTGCTAAAAATTTATGAGTTTCCTAAGTTTTCTAAAAAAAAAAAGTAAAAACCTGACCCCGGGCCTGCTTGGTCCAAACTCGGGGTTCGGACCAAATTACGTTTACCCATTCACCCCCGAAACCCGAATATGCAATTTGTTTCGAAATCCGACCTCAATTTCGAGGTCAAAATCCCATTTTTACAAAATTCCATAATTCTACTCAAACCCTCAATTTTTACCATGAAAATCCTTGATTTTGGATTGAAAAATGATGAAAAACATTGGGAAATTGAAAGAGTAAAGTTTCGAATTGATTACCTACACTTTGGGGATGAACTTTGGTGAAGAAAATCGTCCTTAGGGCTTGGTAGTTCGAAAATATGGAGAAAATAGGGTTGGGGTTCTAATTAAGTGAACCCACTACCCGACCCTCACACCTGCGGTGCTTGGGTCGCACATGCGTAACCGCACATGCAGAAGGCTTCCGCTTTTGCGGAAATAGACTGGGCCTTGGGGGGCACACCTGTGGAAGGTCATTTGCATCTGCGGATGTGCACCTGCGCAGACAAGGACCACACCTGCGGAAATGGTCGCATCTGGGGGGCTTCCGCTCGCACCTGCGGCACAAGGCTCGCAGGTGCGGGCACATTAGAACTGGTGCACCAGCAGATTTCTCAAGTTTAAAAACATCCCGAAACTCACCCGAGCCCTCGGGGCTCTAAACTAAACATGCACGCAAGTCTAAAAATATCATACAGACTTTCTCGTGTGATCAAATCATGAAAATACATTTAAAACTATGGATTTAACCTCAAAACTCATCATTTTTCTCAAGAACGCTCAACTTTCACTATTTCTCAACCGGACGTCCGAATCATGTCAAATCAACTCCGATTCTTACCAAATTTTACAGATAGGATGTAAACATCATAACAAACCTGTATCGAGCTCCTGAACCAAAATGCGGGCCCGATACCAACGATTTCAAACATTAATTCATTTCTTTATTTCATTAAAAATCCAGCAAAATAATTTCTATCAAAAATTGATTTCTAAGGCTAGGGACCTCAAAATTCAGTTCCGGGCATACGCCCAAGTCCCATTTTTTATTGCGGACCTCCCGGGATCGTCAGAACACAGATCCGAATCCGTTTACTCAAAATGTTGAACAAATTCAACTAAAACCAAGTTTTAAATTCCAAAAACTACTATTTCTCATAGTTTCACATAAAAGCTTTCCGATTTCACGCTCGGACAACACACATAAATCAAGGTAAATAAAATTAAATCGTTTTATGGCTAATAAGCCTAGAACAGAGTCTTAATTCATAAAATGATACCTTGGGTCATCACAATCTCCACCTCTAAAACAAACATTCGTCCTCGAAGGGACATAGAAGATTACCTGAATTGGCAAACAAGTGTAGATATTTACTCTGCATGTCCGAATCGGACTCCCAAGTAGTTGCCTCAACAGGCTGACCCCTCCACTGCACTCGAACTGAAGGGTAACTCTTTGGTCTCAACTGACGAACCTGCCCGTCTAAAATGGCTACCGGCTCCTCCTCATAAGTCAAATTTTTGTCTAATTGGACAGAGCTGAAATCTAACACGTGGGACGGGTCACCATGATATTTCTGGAGCATAGATACATGAAATACCAGATGAACTGAGGATAACCCTGGAGGCAACGCAAGTCTATAATCTACCTCCCCCACTCTATCAAGAATCTCAAATGGCCCAATATACCTAAGGCTAAACTTGGCATCACCCGGGTGAATAGAATACTTAGAACTGTGAGCTTCTTCAAGAATCAACTCACGAAGGCCATCAACATTAGGCACACATATACGACCATGTATCCTAAAAACACCATCATCTCCAACTGTAACCTTCTTGGCACCACCGTGCCAAACTGTGTCCCTAAGGACCATCAAGTGCGAGTCATCATCCTGCCGATCTTTGATACACTCGAATAAGGAAGACCGAGCAACTGTACAAACTAGAACATGGCTAGGAGAAATATCCAACCTCACGAACTGATTAGCCAAAGGCTGAATATCTGAAGCTAACGGTCTCTCACCAAATGGAATACATGCAAGGCTGCCCATACTTACTGCTTTCCTACTCAATGCATCGGCCACCACGTTGGCCTTTCCTGGATGATACAATATTGTGACATCATAGTCTTTCAACAACTCTAACCACCTCCTCTGCCTCAAATTAAGATCCTTTTGCTTGAACAAGTACTGGAGGCTATGATGATCCGTATAAACCTCACATGGCACGCCATAAAGATAGTGCCTCTATATTTTCAATGCATGAACAATGGCTGCCAACTCTAAGTCATGGACATGATAATTCTTTTCATGAATCTTTAACTGCCGAGATGCATATGCTATCACCCTGCATTCCTGCATCAAGACTGCTCTAAGCCCAACACGGGAATCATCACAATATACCGTGAAAGATCCTGAACCTGATGGTAATACCAATACCGGTGTTGAAGTCAAGGTTGTCTTGAGCTTCTGGAAGCTTGCCTCACACTCATCTGACCATTTAAATGGGGCACACTTCTGAGTCAATCTCATCATCGGGGCTACTATAGACGAGGACCCCTCCACAAAACGACGGTAGTATCCCGCCAAGCCCAAGAAGATCCTGATTTCCGTGGCAGAAGTGGGTCTAGGCTAGTTCTTGACTGCCTCTATCTTCTTCGAATCTACCTGAATACCCTCTATTGATACGACGTGACCCAAGAAAGCTACTGAATCTAACCAGAATTCACACTTTGATAATTTTGCATACAATTAATTATACCTCAAAGTCCGGAGTGCTATACGGAGGTACTTCTCATGCTCCTCCCGACTGCGGGAGTATATAAGAATATCATCAATGAACACGATTATGAAAGAATATAGATAAGGCTTGAAAACTCGATTCATCAAATCCATAAAGGCTGCTGGGGCAGTAGTCAAGCCAAACTACATCACCAAAAATTCACAGTGCCCATACCTTGTACGAAAGGCTGTTTTAGGAACATCGGACGCCCTAATTTTCAACTGATGGTAGCCCGATCTCAGATCCATTTTCAAAAACATACTGGCACCCTGAAGCTAATCAAATAAATCATCAATTCTCGGCAATGGATACTTATGTTTGATAGTAACTTTATTCAACCGCCGGTAATCTATACACATCCTCATCGATCCATCCTTCTTATTTACAAACAAAACCGGCGCACCCCAAGACGAGACACTAGGCCTGATGAAACCTTTATCAAGCAGGTCTTGCAACTGTTCTTTCAATTCTAGTGAGGTCATCCGGTATGGAGGAATAGAAATGGGCTGAGTGCCCGGAGCAACATCAATACAACAATCGATATCCCTGTCGGGTGGCACCCCGGCATGTCTGTAGGAAACACTTCGGGAAACTCCCGAACAATAGGCACTGACTCTATTAAAGAAATCTCGGCATCAGAATCACGGATATGAGCCTAATAAGACAAACATCCTTTCTCAACCATGCAGTGAGCCTTGGCATAAGAAATCACTCTGCTGGGAGAACGACCAGGAGTCCATTTCCATTCTAACCGAGGAAATCCCGACAAAGCTAAAGTAATTGTCTTGGCGTGACAGTCCAAGATGGCATAATAAGGTGACAACCAATCCATGCCCAATATGACATCAAAATCGACCATGTCAAGAAGCAAAAGGTCTACACTAGTTTCAAGACCCTCAATAATGACTACGTACGAACGATATACGCGATCACCAACAATAGCATCCCCCATCGGCGTAGACACATAAACAGGGACACTCAAAGAATCGCGACGCACAACCAAATACGAGGAAAAATAGGATGACAAATAAGAATAAGTAGACCCCGGACCAAACAAAACTGAAGCATCTTTATTACAAAATGAAATAGTACCTGTGATAACTGCATCGGAGGACTCCGCCTCGGGTCTGGCTGGAAATGCATATAATCGGGGCTGGGCCCCACCACCATGAACTACGTCACTAAGAGGACCCCTGACAGGTGGCCCTCCACCTCTAACGGGCTGGCCTCTACCTCTAGCATGCTGACCTCCACATCTAACATTATGACCTCTACCTCTGACTACCTGACCCCTACCCCTGGCTGGCTGGGTAGGTGGTGCCGGAACTATGGCACGAGAATTATGGTACTGAGGCTGATTACCCAAAAATTTCGGACAAGATCTCTGAATGTGCCCATACTCACCACACTAATAACAACCATCCTGATACTGAGGCTAGCCCTGACGAACCGGCTGACCACGATAATAACTCTGAAGAGGAGGTACTGTGATCGGGGCTGACTGATCAGAATAAGGCAAGTAAGAGCCACGACCACCTGAGGCTCCATCGGACGTGTGAAGTTCTGAATTAAATAGCCTGGAATAACGGCCTCTACCCTGAGTATCTCCGCCCCCAGACGAGGCACCGCTGAATCTACCGGAATAACGAGATCTCTTGTCTGACCCCAGACCACCCATCTCGAGGACCGTCTCAACTCTCCTGGCCACGTTGACCGCATCCTGAAATTAAATCTCTGTCCTTGTCTCCTTAGCCATCTGCAACCTGATGGGTTGGGCAAGGCCCTTAATATATCTCCTAACCCTCTCTCTCTCTCTCAGTAGGCAACAAAAGAATAACATGCCGAACCAAATCCACAAAGAAATTCTCATACTGGGAAACTGTCATGCCACCTTGATAAAGACGCTCAAACTGACGACGCTTCTCTTTTTTGGTAGTGATAGGCAAAACCTTCTTCAAAAAGAGGTGAGAAAACTGATCCCAACTCAGAGTAGGCGACCCAACTGGTCTAGTCAACAAATAATCCCTCCACCATTTCTTGGCGGAACCAGTCATCTGAAACGCAACGAAGTCGACCCCATTGGTCTCCAAAATACCCATATTACGAAAAACCTCATGACAGCTGTCCAGATATTCTTGAGGATCCTCTGAAGTAGCACTATTGAAGTGAACAGGGAAAATCTTGATGAACCTGTCCAATCTCCTTAAAGCATCGGTAGACATAGCTGCCCCATCAACGGGCTGCGCTGGAGCAATTAGCTGAATTACCCCAACTGGATTGACTGCTGGGGTCTGAACCTGAGGAGTGGTCTGATTAGGAGTGTGGGTAATAGGAGTCTGGACCCCTCCTCCATCCTGAGATGCGGGTTCTGCAACAGGGAATGTGCCAATCTGGGCCACACTCTCCATAATACCCACTAAACGGACCAAAGCATCCTGAAGTACCGGGGTAGCAGTAAACCCCTCTGGAACCTGAGCTGGTCTAGCTGGAACGGTCTGAGCTGGAGCCCCCCCATCAATCTCAATCTAGGGCTCCGCAACTGGTGCTGCAGTATGAGCAACGGGCTGAGTCCTGCCCCTTCCTCGGCCTCTGACGTGGCCTCGGCCTTTGCCCCTAATAGGAGCTCATGCTGCTGGAAGACCGAATTGTTGGTTAGCGGAAGAAGAATCACGTGTTCTCTCCATCTGCGAGAGATTAGAAGAGTTCAATCGGTATTTGAGATACCAGGAATCACACGACAGAATAGAAGTAACAACTGTGTTTGTTTCTAACTTCATAGCTTCTAAGAGATAACTACAGACGTCTCCGTACCGACCCCTCAGACTCTATCAAACTTGTTCGTGAATTGTGAGACCTATGCAACCTAGTGCTCTGATACCAACTTGTCACGACCCAAATTCCCAAACCACGGGATCGTGATGGCGCCTAACACAATACTTGCTAGACAAGACGATGTTAGAAGTTTACCAACCATTTCCTTTTAAAGTTACTTAAACATAATAGACCAATTTAAAACTGAATACCAACAAAGCTAAATGCTTAAGCCGAACCACGAACTAAATAGATAATTATAAAATTACCCCAGGTTCTGGTGTCACAATTCACGAACTACTAAGAATACTACAAATTATAGGCTGAAAGAATTAATGTAACTGTTTCGAATATAATAGTATCAAAAGAACTAAGACAAGACTCCAGGAATCTGCGGATGCCGGCGAATCTACCTCGTGTCTCCGAAAGATGAATGCGGCTGCTAAAATCTCCTAATGTTGGCCGGTACCTGGATCTGCACAAAATAGTGCAGAGTGTAGTATCAGTATAACCGACCCCATGTACTGAGTAAGTGTCGAGCCTAACCTCGACGAAGTAGTGAAGAGGCTACGATGGGGCATTAACTACATAACCTGTAAACAATATATATAATAAAGCAAGAAAGGAAACTATAACAATAATATACTCGATAACCACTAACCTGCAACAATAAACAAAGCAACTCGGATAACTCTTTTTAAATATCAATTGTAATCAACTCTTCGAATTTTTCCAACGTTCAATTTAAATCACAATAAAATTAGGGTATGGAAACCTTTTAAATAAAACCAGATTGTTTCCAAATCCTTATTTTCGAAAATCAGTAAAACATAAATATTCACCCTTATCGCTCCTTGTTGCGGCGCGCAACTCGCTCCCACCTGCCCACCCTTATTACTCCTCCCTATATATATCACCCTTATTTCTCATGTTGCGGCATGCAACCCAATCCCACCTTTCCACCCTTATCACTCCTTGTTGCGGTGTGCAACCCGCTCCTACCAGACATATCATATCAGTTTATTTATAAAAACTTTCACAATTCAGGCCAAGCCTTTCACAACATTTTTGTATATCAACAATTATAAACAGAAGCTGTAAAACTCATAAACTTCATTAATTACCAATTCATACGAAGTTAACCGGAATGTATATACATATCGTAACACTGACAACCAGCTCAATCCTTATGTAACACAACAAAACCAAGAGAATAACCAACACTTCCAAATTACTTGAAGCAATGCTTAACAACGAATCAACGAATCCAAATAGACATATAAACCTCAATGATCATGAAACAATTAAGTCCGGAAGCAAATAATTGAAAATCGGGGACGGGATCATGTTTAACAGACAATTTGGTGGTGCATAGATACTCGTCACCTCACCTATACACCACACACATGCAAATTCACATAGCATTTAAGCTGGGGATTCCGATTCCCTCAAGTCAAGGTTAAACCAAGCACTTACCTCAAATTCGCAGGCCACTCACTGCTCAATTATCGCTTTTCGTTTCGAATTTGCCTCAAAACCACTCGAATCTAATCATAATCAGTTTGATATTATTAATTAAGGCTAAACGAAGTAACTTTGCTGAAAATTTATGATTTTCCTAAGTTTTCTAAAAAAAAAGTAAAAACCCGACCCCAGGCCCGCTTGGTCCAAACTCGGGGTTCGGATCAAATTACGTTTACCCATTCACCCCCGAACCCGAATATACAATTTGTTTTGAAATCCGACCTCAATTCGAGGTCAAAATCCCATTTTTACAAAATTCTCTAATTCTACCCAAACCCTCAATTTTTACCATGAAAATTCTTGATTTTGGATTTAAAAGTGATGAAAAACATTGGGAAATTGATAGAGTAAAGTTTGGAATTGATTACCTACACTTTGGGGATGAACTTTGGTGAAGAAAATCGTCCTTAGGTCTTGGTAGTTCGAAAATATGGTGAAAATAGGGCTGGGGTTCTAATTAAGTGAACCCACATCCCAAACCTCGCACATGCGGTGCTTGGGTCGCAACCTTGTGCCGCAGGTGCGAGCTCACAGGTGCAAGCAGAAGCCCCGCAGATGCAACTATTTCCGCAGGTGCGGTTCTTATCTGCGCATATGCACATCCGCAGGTGCGGCCCCCCAAGGCCCAGTCCATTTCCGCAGAGGCGAAAGCCTTTTGCATGTGCAGTTATCGCAGGTACGGGCACACCAGGACTGGTGCACCAACATATTTCTCAAGTTTAAAAACATCCCGAAGCCTACCTGAAACTCACCCGAGCCCTCGGGGCTCTAAACCAAATATGCACGCAAGTCTAAAAAAATCATACGGACTTGCTCGTGCGATTAAATCATGAAAATAACATTTAAACTATGGATTTAACCTCAAAACTAATCATTTTTCTCAAGAACGCTCAAATTTCACTATTTCTCAACCGGAGGTCCGAATCACGTCAAATCAACTCTGATTCTTACCAAATTTCACAGATAGGATGTAAACATCATAACAAACCTGTATCGAGCTCCAGAACCAAAACACGGGCCCGATACAACCGGTTTCAAACATTAATTTATTTCTTTATTTCATTAAAAATCCAGCAAAACAATTTCTGTTTCTAAGTCTAGGAACCTCGGAATTCAATTCCGGGCATACGCTCAAGTCCCATATTTTACTGCGGACCTTCCGGGATCGTCGGAACACAGATCCGGGTTCGTTTACTCAAAATATTGAACAAAGTCAACTAAAACCAAGTTTTAAATTCCAAAAATTACTATTTCTCATATTTTCACATAAAAGCTCTCCGGTTTCACGCCCGGACTATGCACGCAAATCGAGGTCAATAAAATTAAATTATTTTATGGCTAATAAGCCTAGGACAGAGTCTTAATTCATAAAATGACCCCTTGGGTCATCACAATTAAATAGAAGGTTGATGGGTCAATGGAGAGGTACAAGGCTCGCTTAGTCATTAGAGGGGACAATCAACAAGGGCATTGATTTTACTGAAACTTTTTCCCCTGTGGTCAAATTAACAACTATCAGATGTCTGTTATCTGTAGCTATTAAGAAGAAATTGGACAGTCTTTCAATTAGATGTAAATAATGCCTTTTTACAAGGGGACTTAGATGAAAAGGTGTTCATGAAGATTCCTCAAGGTCTTTTTATCCAATCTGTTTCCTCTTCCTCCACTACTCTAGCTTGCAGGTTGAACACGTCCTTTTATGGACTTCGACAAGCATATCGACAGATGCATGCCAAATTATCTTCAACGTTGCAATCTAGAGGTTTTCATGCTAGCCTGAATGATTACTCTTTATTTACTAAGTTGGTTGATGGTTATTTTGTTGCTATGTATGTTGATGATATTCTTGTTGCTGGAGATAATTTGTCAGAGATTACCACCCTTAAGAAATTTCTGGAAGTTGAATTCAAGATCAAAGATCTTGGAGAACTTCATTATTTTCTTGGATTGGAGATCACTAGGCAGCCTACTGGATTCCTAGTCTGTCAACACAAGTTTATCATGGACCTCATATCTGAGTTCCATTATTCTGATGTCTCTTCAGTGGTGGCTCCTCTTGACCCTCATGTTAAATTGTCTTCTGAGCTTGGTGAGCTTTCGCGTGATCCCTCTCTTTATAGGAGGCTTGTGGGTAAGCTGAATTATCTTCAGCATACTAGACCTGATTTGTCTTTTACAGTCCAGCATTTAAGTCAATTCATGTCTGCCCTAGGGTTCCCCATTTGAATGATGATTTATATGTCTTGAGATATTTGTCTGGTACTAGCACTTTGGGGTTATCATTTTCTGTTGTTCTTCATTTTCTCTCCAAGGTTATTATGACTCCGATTGAGCGAGTTGTGCTGATTCGAGGAGGTCAGTTAGTGGTTTTATTCTGTTTCTTGGTGGTTGTCCTGTCTCTGGGAAGTCTAAGAAACATCCTACTATTGCTTTGTCTTCTACTGAGGCCGAGTATAGGGCCTTGAGGTTGCTTGTTGCTGAGATTACTTGGATTCTCTAGCTACTTGCGGAGCTTGGAGTTTCTTCTCTCACTCTTGTGGACGTGTATTGTGACAATCAAGCAGCTATGCATATTTCCAGAAACCCCTTGTTTCATGAGCGTACCAAGCATATCGAGGTGGACTGTCATTTTGTGCGCAGTTCTTTGACTTCTGGCCTTATTCAGGTCCATTCCATCTCTACCTCCTCTCAGTTGGCTGATATTTTTACCAAGTCATTACTAGGTGCTCAACAACAGCTCTTTATATCCAAGCTTGGAATGGCCTCCCCTTCCAGCTTGCAGGGGGGTGTTGGACCTCAAGTTAGATTGGGACAGCCTAGTAACAAAGAATGGCCCAATCAGTCTAATAGTGCAATGTCTAGTTGTGTAACGTTTGGGCTTAGCTGATGATCCTTTTATTTATGGTCCGACCCGACCCAGATGTAAATGTATATTCTGTATATGTAGTTAGGACTTTTACTTCACACGTGTAATTTCATTTTGACATTGCATCAATAAACTGATCTGATATTTTTCTCTCAACTGTTCTTCACACTTCATCTAACAGTTAGGGTTTTCCTTTCACAAATTTTCACAATTGATCTCGGTTTCAGATGTTAACACCTACTTCTTTTTCCTTAAAATATTCTATCATGAAATTCTTTTTCTAGTCTAAAATTTGGTTGGAACATCAAATAAAATAAATCTTTGTTTTTTTTTTCAAAACACACCCGTCTTCAGTAAAATGAAAATACGTTTGTATTAACAAAATTTTGTTAGTGCTAAGAATTTTTTATTAACTCCGTAAGTCATTAATGTGTTCAAGTAACCGCACACAAGTTGCAGGGAGCATGTATTCCTGAATATGTGGGATCCAATGGAATTTAAATCAGAGGGTAGCTTTTATACAAAGTCCACCATCTGATTGGAAGGAGATTACACATGTTAACAGTCTTTCTGGGAAATGCAGTTTGTCTGCAAAATAAAAGTGATAACACAGTAAAATACCACCGATAATTTCTAACAAAGGGAGCTACAACAAACCATATGTGGACGAATGAGAAAGCATCGCCTGGAGCAGGACGACCCCAAGCTCCTCAAAGTGTCTCTTATTAATAGTAGGAATGTAATTTATGTAAATTAAGTGGTAAAATAGGGAAAAAATCTCCACAGTTAGTATAGTTAAATAGGTTATCCAATTATTAAATTTGCTTGTTGTAGTAATTACTTCTCATTGCATGTCAATATAATTTAATAGTGTAAAATAATTGTCACTACGAGTGCAGAAAACTTGACCAGCTCTTTCTCTTTATATTTTCGAAACTGATTCCGAAGAAAATTGCCTCCGCATCAGAATTTGAAAGCACGGTCCTAACGGTCGGCAAGTTCTTATGCTGATTGTCAGGATTTCTGGTAAAAAAATTTGGTGATCACCCCAATATACTTATGGTGATCCGAATCCCCATTTTCAGTATTTATGACTGAAAATCATGCACAAGCAAAGTTACAATTGAGGGCTAATAAACCAACGTATACTTTAATGGGGCCAAAAACTAAACATTCGACATGTGGAAGGTCACTCCGTGCAAATTTTTGGGAAAAAATCGCGAGTCTTGGCCCAAGGCCAATTTATTCTAGCGGGCCGGATGAACAACAAACCTTTAAGATTGAATCCTAAGAGCAAGTATAAATTAAAACCAAATGAAACCTGGTTTCAATCTCAAAAGCCCTGCGATTACTCTGCGGCTACCTCTCCTCCTCTCCAGCGAATTCAACTTCTATTTCTCCACAGATTCAAAGTATACATCTCTATTCATAATGAATTTTCATTGTAAACTAATAATTATAGTTGAATTGTTGTAACGACTCGACCAATTATTTTGAGAGTAGTAGCCCTGATCCTCTATTTATTGCTCCCTCTATTTCATTATGTGGTTACGTGACTTGTCGGGGTGTTCGATTTTGGTTTCGGGTGAGCTTCGGACTGAAATGGGACATATAGTCCCTAAATTGGAAGTTTAAGTAGTAGGAGTTGACCATAGTTTGACTTAAATTAAGACGACTCCGGAATGGAGTTTTGACGGTGTCAATAGCTCCGTATGGTGATTTTGGTCTTAGGAGCATGTCCTGACGTGGATTTGGAGGTCCGTAGGTCGTTTCGGTGTGTTTTGGCGAAAGTTAGAAATTGGGTGAATTTTGGGAAATTTGACGGGGAGTGGACTTTTTGATATCGGGTTGGATCCTGATTTCGGAAGTTGGAATAGGTCCGTAATGTTAATTATGACTTGTGTGCAAAATTTTGTGTTAATCTAAATTGTTTTGGTATGAATCATCGTCTGTTTCAAAATTTGGAAGTTCATTAGGGTTGAATTGGGTACGATTCCTATTTTTTATGTTGTTTTGATGTGATTCGTGTCCTCGAGTCGGTCTGATACGTGTTTTGGAACTTCTTGGTATATTCAGACGGTGTCCAGGGGGGCCTGGATGTGGATCAGATAGAAATCGAATCAGTTTTGGACTTAGGGAATTTACTAATGCTGGGCTAGTTCTGGTGCCTTCGCACCTGTAGAGGGATTAGCCGCAGGTGCGGGCTCGCAAATGTGAGCCATTGGTCACAGGAGTGGATTTGTTCTAGCCTAGCTGGGATCGCAGGTGCGAACATGTGTCTGCAGGAGCTGACTCGTGGATACGGAAGTTTCCCCAGCAAAAGCGAAATTGGGGAAACAACCTTGGGGCTTGATCGCAGGTGCGATCCTTTCTCCGCAAAAGAAGTCTCGCAAACGCAAGCCCTAAACCACAGAAGTGGAAGCCCTAAACTTAAGTTGGGACCGCACCTCGTTCATTTTTTTGCAGGTGCGGTGCCGCAGAGAGCTCAGATTGAGGTAAGATTTTAAGGGGTTTTCAGAGGAAGCATTTGGGTAAGGATTCTTGACTCGTTTTTGATTAATTCCGTATGAATCTACTGTTAATTACACCTTTTAATTATTGTTTTGGAGTTTAAAATTGTGAAAAAAGTCTAGAAGTTCTTGGATTTTGAAAGGCTAAATGAGGTCGGATTTGGATAATTCTTGTATGGTTGGACTCGATATCGAATGAGTATTCGGATTTTATAATTTTGGTTGGGTACCGAGACGTGGGCCCGGGTTTGGAGCGATTTTTCAATTCATAGCTTTGATCATTCTTTTATTATTTAAATTAGTTCCTATAGTTATATTTATAGTATGCAATTTTTTTGACTAGATTGGAGCAGTTCGGAGTTGGAAAATTGAGAAAAAGGTCTGCTAATTGATTGATTGAGCGTGGTTTGAGGTAAATGATTTGTTAACCTTTTGCGGGGGAAATTCAACTTAGGATTTGGTACTATGGAAATACTTTGTGATATATGAAGGTTGTGTACACAAGGTGATGAATGCGTACACGGGCTAAAGGTTGGAAATTCTGGTTTTAGCTATGTAGTTTCCTTTTCATTCCTTAATTGAGTTACTTTAGCATGTTGTAGTCATCATGTTAGCCTAAATATACATGTCTACTTGTTGTATCTCCTATTTGCAACTTGTATCACATGTTTAGTTTAATTACTTATTTTTCTTGATTTCCGTATTCATTACTTAACTGTGGAATCCTTTACTTGAATTGATATCCTTGAAATATCTTGTTGTTGTTATAGTTGCACGAGGTTTCTACTGCGCTGTTGTTATTATTTGCTCGAGATTTCTATCGTGTTGTTGTGATTATTGATACGCATGTGGTGGTATGAGGTCTGGGTGTTGAAATGCATGTGATGAGATAAGGTGGGCTTGATACGCGTGGCTACTAGGGGAACTACTAGAAGCCATGCAGTGTGATAAGGTGGGCTAAAACGTGGGATGCTATTTCGGGAAAAGGAGTTTCAAAAATAAATGTAAAGTCTCTCGCGGTGATATAAGAAAAGATTGTGATTTATTTTTACGATTTGGGACTATGAGGAGGTACCTCGGGTGTGCCCTTGTTGATCTTGCTTATTTGTTGTATTGTTGATTGTTGTTTTCTTAACATGTAAAATTTTTGTTTTCCTTTCGTGTTGAATTAGCTTTCCTTGATTCCGTATTGTTAATCTTCGTAAATTCTTTACTATTTCACTTCCCTACTATTTCATTATGTCATTATATTATCTGTCTTGTTTCTTATTATATCCAGTCGGGCTTTGACCTGACCTCGTCACTACCTTACCGGAGTTCGGCTTGGCATTTACTGGGTACCGTTGTGGTGTAATCACTCTACGCTTCTGCACATATTTTTGTGCAGATCCAGGTATATCTTATCAGCCTCAATATTAGTGCGTTGTGTTGCTACTTTGGAGACTTTAAGGTACACCTGCCCGCGTCTGCAGGACTCGGAGTCCCCTTCTATATTGTTCTTTTCTAGTTCCTTTATACTTTTTTGTACAAGTGATGTGTAGGAGCGTTTCATACTGTATCTAGAGCTTGTGACTTATACTTTACCGGGTTTTGGGAGATGTACATGTTGGGTTGCAGATTTTTTATATATATATAGTTGTAGATGTTTTGAGATTTAAATTATTATTGTTTCAGTTATTCCGCATGTTTCACTAGGCTTACCTAGTCTTAGAGACTAGATGCCGTCACGACATCCTACGGTGGGGAACCAGTCGTGACAAGTTGGTATCAGAGCTCTAGATGCATTGGTGGTATGAGTCACAAACAGGTTTGGTAGAGTCTCGCGGATCGATACGGAGACGTGTGTACTTATCTTCGGGAGGCTATGGAACTGTTAGGAAAAGTTTCACTTCCTTTATTCCTTATCATGCGAAATCTTTGATTTCAGATTTTGAATTTCTTTCTATTCTCTCACAGATGATGAGGACACGTACAGCTAGATCTGATGACCAAACACTCGCACCCCCTGATCGAGCCGTGAGAGACCGAGGATGTTCATGTGGTGAAGCCAGAGCACCCGTACGAGCTGCTACAGAGGAGCCACCAGTAGCACATGAGATGCTTGTTACTGCACCAACTCTCCAAGATACTCTCACCCAGTTTATGAGCATGTTCGACACTTTAGCTCAGGCAGGGTTGATCCCACTTGCTCCTGCTACATCTCAGACCTGGGAAGGAGAACATACTACTTCCGCCCGTACCCCAGAGCAACGGGTTCAGGTTGATCAGGTCCCAGAGATCATACCAGTGCAGTAGGTCGCCGTACTTCAGCCCGAGGTTAGGGCATCAGTTTCTAAGGAGGAGAAACTCAGGCTCGAGAGGTACAAGAAGTACCACCCTCCTACTTTCAGTGGCTTGGCGTTAGAGGATTTCCATGGTTTTCTTGAGGAGTGCCACCGTATCCTCCATACTATTGGTATAGGGAGTCTAGTGGGGTTGCTTCCACTACGTTCCAGCTTAGAAGAGCAGCTTATCAATGGCGGCGAGCATATGAGTTGGGTAGTCAGGCCGACGCAGCTTCACTCATTTGGACTCAGTTCTTGGATATGTTCTTGAGGGAGTATGTTCCCAGAGTCTCAGAGATGCATGGTGCGCAGGGTTTGAGCAGTTGTGCCAGGGTTCTATGACCGTATTGGAGTATGTGGTGCGGTTCAGTGATTTGTCTAGGCATGCGCCAACCTTGGTTGCTACAGTTAGAGAGCGGGTCCATCGCTTTATAGAAGGGCTCAACCCTAGTATCAGATTCAGCATGGCCTGAGAGTTGGAGGTGGACATCGCATACCATCAAGTAGTGGGGATTGCTAGGAGATAGAAGGGTATGTTGACTTGGGAGAGAGAGGATAGGGAGGCCAAGAAGTCTCGAGATTCTCGCACATACAATGTACCCGGGCCTCAGTTCTAGCTCGTCATCGTAGGGGCTATATGAGTCTCCCTGTTCATTCAGCACTTCCAGCTTCCAGCAGTACTCTAGCCACTCCTAGGCCTTAGGCTCCATATTATGCATCGTCACTATCTAGTGCACCTCCTACATGGGGTGCTTTCAGTGGTTATTCCAGCCGATCAGGCCCGAGCCAGCCACATCAACCACGTTCCCCAAGAGCTTGTTTTGAGTGTAGTGACACTCGTCATATGGTGAGGGATTGCCCCAGAATCAGGAGGAATGCACCTCCATAGACTACTCAGGCTCCGCGTATCCCATCGGGCCCTAAGGCTTCTCAGTCCACGGTCGTTGCACCAGTTGCCACCCCACCTGCGTAGCCAGCTAGAGGTGGACATCGAGCAGTTATAGGTCTCCTAGATGGGGAGGCCAGGCCAGATATTATGCTCTTCCTACTAGGATAGAGGCAGTTGCATCCGACTCTGTCATCACAGGTATTGTTCCAGTCTATCATAGAGATGCATCAGTCTTATTTGACCGAGGCTTCACTTATTCATATGTGTTATCTTATTTTTCTCCCTATTTGGACGCATCCCGTGATTCTTTGAGTTCTCCTGACTATGTGTTTACACCTGTGGGAGATTCTATTATTGTTGACCGTGTGTGCCAGTCATGTTTAGTTGTTCTTAGTGGTTTGAGACTAGAGTCGATTTATTGTTGCTGGGTATGGTAGACTTTGATATTATTTTGGGTTGTCGCCCTATCATGATATCCTTTATTGTCACACTAAGACCGTGACGTTGGTTATGCCAGGATTACCACAGTTAGATTGGAGAGATACTTTTGATTATGTTCCTAGCAGGGTTATTTCATTTCTAAAGGCTCATCGGATGGTTGCGAAGGGGTTTGATGCGTATCTGGCTTATGTGAGAGATGTCAATGTTGATTCTCCTACCGTCGATTCAGTTCCGGTAGTGAGATTATCCAGATATATTCCCGGCGGATCTTCCGGACATGCCGCCCACAGAGATATCGACTTTGGTATTGATTTGTTATCGGGCACTCAACCCATTTCCATTCCACCATTTTTTATGGCCCTTGCAGAGTTGAAAAAGTTAAAGGAACAATTGTAGGAGTTGTTTTATAAGGGCTTCATTCGGCCCAATGTGTTTCCTTGTGGTGATTTAGTCTTATTTATAAAGAAGAAGAATGGTTCTATGCGAATGTGTATTGATTATCGCCAATTGAACAAGGTTACAGTGAATAACGGGTATCCATTGCCACGTATTGATGACCTATTTGATCAGCTTCAGGGTTCCAGATTGTTCTCTAAGATTGACTTGCATTCAGACTATCATTAATTGAAGATTCGGGAGCCATATATCCCGAAGACTGCCTTCAGGACTCGGTATGGACATTATGAGTTTCTTGTGATGTCTTTTAGGCTGACTAACGCCCCAACAATATTCATGCACTTGATGAACAATGTATTTCAGTCCTATCTTGACTCGTTCATAATTGTGTTTGCTGATGATATTCTGGTGTACTCCCGGAGCCGGGAGGATCACGAGCAGCATTTGAGGACTGTGCTTCAGACGTTGAGAGAAAAGAAGTTATATGTAAAATTTTTGAAGTGTGGATTCTGGTTAGATCAGTGGCATTTTTGGGTCATGTAGTGTCGAGTGAGGGGATCAATGTAGATCCGAAGAAGATTGAAGCAGTGCAAAGTTGTCCTAGACCATCCTCAGCTACGGAGATCCGGAGTTTTCTTGGTTTCACGGGGTATTACCGTCAATTTGTAGAGAGTTTCTCGTTTATTGTAGCACCTATGACCAGGCTGACCCAGAAAGGTGCTCCATTCAAGTGGATCGAGGAGTGTGAGGAGAGCTTTCAAAAGCTCAAGACTGCTTTGACTACAGCCCAAGTGTTGGTATTACCTACAGGTTCGGGGTCTTATACTGTGTTTTGTGATTCGTCGAGCATTGGTCTCGGCACGGTGTTGATGCAAGACGGTACGGTGATTACCTTCGCATCTAGACAGCTGAAGGTGCATGAGAAAAAATATCACATCCAGTTAGCATCTATTGTTCATTCCTTGAAGATCTGGCGGCACTATTTGTATGGTGTCCCTTGTGAGGTCTGCATCGATCATCGAGTCTACAACATCTGTTCAAACAGAAGGATCTTAACTTGAGGCAGCGGAGGTGGTTAGAGTATCTTAAGGACTATGATATCACCATTCTATATCATACCGGGAAGACCAACGTAGTGTCTGATGCCTTGAGTCACAAGGTAGAGAATTTGGGAAGCTTAGCATATCTACCGGTAGTGGAGAGGCCATTAGCCTTGAATATTCAGGCCTTGTCCAACTATTTTGTTAGATTCGATGTTTCTAAGCCGAGCTGAGTTTTGGTTTGTGTGATTTCTCGGTCTTCTCTTTATGATCATATCAGAGAGCGTCAGTATGATGAACCCCATCTATTTGTACTCAAGGACACGATTCAGCACGGCAATGCTAAGGAGGTCACTATTGGAGATGACGGTGCATTACGGATGCACGGTAGGCTATGTGTGCCCAATGTTGATGGCTTGTGTGAGTTGATCTCCAGGAGGCTCATAGTTCGCTTTACTCCATTCATCCAGGTGCCCCGAAGATGTATCACAACCTGAGGCAGCATTATTGGTGGAGGAGAATGAAGAATGACATAGTGGAGTAGGTATCTCGGTGCCAAAATTGCCAGCGGGTGAAGTATGAACATCAGTGGCCAGGTGGAGTGCTTCAGAAGCTAGAGATTTCGGAATGGAAATGGGAGTGGATTACTATGGATTTTGTTGTTGGGCTCCAACGGACTAAGAGGAAGTTCAGTGCAGTTAGGGTGATTGTGGATAGATTGACCAAGTCAGCTCATTTCATTCCAGTGGTGACTATTTACTCTTAAGAGCAGCTGGCTCGGGTTTACATTCTCAAGTTTGTCAGACTTCATAGCGTGCCGGTATCTATCATCTCTGATAGGGGTACGCAGTTTACATCGCTGATCTGGAGAGTCATACAGCATGAGTTAGGTACTCGGATGGAGTTGAGCACAACATTTCACCCTCAGATGGACGGACAGTCCGAGCGCACTATTCAGATATTGGAGGATATAATTCGTGCGTGTGTGATGGATTTTGGTGGTTCTTGGGATCAATTTTTGCCGCTTGTGAAGTTGGCCTACAACAAAACATATCAATAAAGCATTGAGATGGCCCCGTGTGAGGCTTCTTTAGTAGGAATTTGCCGGTCTCCGGTGGGTTGGTTTGAGCCGGCTATTGGATACAGACTTGGTTTAGGATGCTCTGGAAAAAGTTAAATTGATTCGGGATTGACTTCGTATAGCCCAATCCAGACAGAAGAATTATGCAGATTGAAAGGTTTGCGACGTTGCATTCATGGTTGGGGAGCGGGTTTTGCTCCGATTTTCGTCCATGAAGGGTGTTATGAGGTTCAGGAAGAAGGAAAATTGAGCCCTAGGTATACCGGACCTTTGAGATTCTTAAGAGGGTTGGAGAGGTGGCCTACAGACTTGCACTACCACCTAGTCTAGTTGCAGTTCATCCAGTATTCCATGTTTCTATGCTTCGGAAGTATCACGATGATCCGCTCATGTGATAGACTTCAGTTCAATTCAGTTGGACAAGGATCTATCTTATGTTGAGGAGCCGGTGGCCATTTTGGACAAACATGTCCGAAAGTTGAGGTCGAAGAACAATGTTTCAGTTAAGGTTCAGTGGAGGGTCCCTCCAGTAGAGGAGGCGACTTGGGAGACCGAGCATGATATGCTAGCCGTTATCCTCATCTTTTCACAGCTTCAGGTATGTTTCTATTCTCGTTCGAGGACGAACATTTGTTTTAAGAGGGGGAGGATGCAACGACCCGACCGGTCATTTTGAGAGTATTAGCCTCGATCACCTATTTATTGCTCCCTTTATTTAATTATGTGGTTACGTGACTTGTCGGGATGTTCGATTTTGGTTTCAGGTGAATTTCAGAGTGAAATGGGACACATATTCCCTAAATTGGAAGTTTAAGTCGTAGGAGTTGACCATAGTTTGACTTATGTGAAGACGACTCCGGATTGGTATTTTGACGATTCCAATAGCTTTGTATGATGATTTTTATATAAGGAGCGTGTCCGGACGTTGATTTGGAGGTCCGTAGGTCGTTTTGGTGTATTTTGGCGAAAGTTAGAAATTGGGTGAATTTTGAAAATTTTGACCGGGAGTGGACTTTTTGATATCGGGGTCGGATCTCAATTCTGCAAGTTGCAATAGGTCCGTAATATCAATTATTACTTGTGTGCAAAAATTTGGTGTCAATTGGAGTTGTTTAGGTATGAATCAACGTCGAGTTCGGAATTTGGAAGTTCATAAGTTCATTAGGCTTGAATTGAGGTGCGATTCATATTTTTGATGTTGGTTGATGTGATTTGTGGCATCGAGTCTATCCGTTATGTGTTTTGAAACTTATTGGTATATTCGGACGGGGTCCTAGGGGCCCCAGATGTGAATCAGATGGATCGAATCATTTTTGAACATAGGGAATTTGTTGATGCTAGGCTGGTTCTGGTGTCTACGAACTTGCAAAGGGATTGGCCGCAGGTGCGGGCTCACTAATGCGAGCAATAGGACGTGATGTGTGGCTAGAATTCGTGATTTTAAGCATTATATACCTCGTATTTTATGAGTTTTAATGATAAGATACACGTCATATGTGCCTAATAGGGTTTATTTTATGTGT
>ML384613.1:5061-28082 GCA_005239525.1 Nicotiana knightiana | reverse complement strand
AATGTCACTTTAATTGGAGAAACTCCCATATCCAACCCTGTGTCGGAAAAAGGAGGTGTGACAATCACGCTCCGAACCCCAGAATCATCATACGAAGAAATTCCCAAACTCGGAATCCCAAACGGACATCAACATCACTGAAATGCGCTTCAAGCCCAAATCTATGAAATTCTTCTAAAATGCTTATTTCCACAATATGCATCGAAACGCTACCGGGTTATCCAAAACAAGATCTGGACATACGCCCAATTCCGAAATCATCATGCGAACCTGCAGGAACCTTCAAATCCTGATTCGGAGGTCGTTTACTCAAGATTCCAATCTTAGTTGATTCTTCTAACTTAAGGCTTCTGAAATGAGAATTTTCTTTCCAAATCAACTCTAAACTTTCCGAAATTCAATTCCGACCACACTTACAAGTCATAATACCTGAAATGGAGCTGCTCACGACTTCAAATCGTTGAACGACGCGCTAGAGCTCAAAACAACCGGTCGGGTCGTTACATTCTCCCCCACTTAAACCTACGTTCGTCGTGCCAAGTACTGCTCTGGAGTTATCTGAAATCACTGTTTAACACCTCCTGCCCGTGCTATCACAACCCAGTTGAGCACATTAGCTTTATCAAATCTGAAGATTTTTTCTTTTATCCATAAAATAAGCTCAGAACCTAGTTCCAACACTGAAATTCTCTGCCAGGCCTAGTTACAATACATAAACACTGTATCATCCACCACCCGATATACCAGGACATGACTGCATACTTTTGTTGAATCAGCACCATGCACCGCATAACTCACCATCTGACCACAACGACATCCCCTGAACCTAAATAGCCAAAATTCCACGAATCTGATGCTCTCAATGCACCTCATGATATATATACATATATCTTGCTACAATGTTGACGATACCACCACAACGGAGGAGATGTGTAGAAATTCATAACCAACTGCAGATTTAACAAATCATTGAATATCCCATCTTGACTAGAATCATCACCTCATTATGAACCTGAATAATGGTATTTGGTCTTTAATATACACTTCACATAACCTTATCGCACTGATCCCTGATCCGATAATCTCGTCTCACCCAGTATGAACTGCTCAGACAACAAATCACCCCAAACATGACCAACAGCCTCACATGATACCACATCGCGCCACTAGGTCATAACTCGAACATGATAGGTAAGAAATGACTCAGGAAGGTACTATTCAACTCACGCAACTAATATGAACTTTTCTCAGAAAATAGGAAGTAAAACATAAGAAGAAAATAAATATATATTAATCCTTCTCATCATCACACTGTTGCGGCATGCAACCCGATCCAAATAACATACTCGTGGCGGCGTGCCACCCGATCCCATCATAAAACTCACATAAGGAAATATACATGGAGTTGAACCGCTCACTATTACACATTATCGAATATCGGTCATAAGCACGCTAAGTGCATAAAACCATCCTGGGGAGACTGATAAGTGCAAAAGCCCAAGCATGACTAAGGTGCGATATATATATACACTCTGGATCTCAAGAGTTATCCTGCTTACATAAAATCATCCCTACGCGGAGATCTCAACTCATAAGAAATTATCAAGTTGTTTCATAACTCACACGGCACAATCATATTATAACATGATTTGACGAGGATGGAACAACATATGTTGTTCTAATACCTTACAATGAAAAAGCGCTCTACTGAAATGAACATGCCTGGCTCGTACGGAGCCCATAATCATATTTAAATCTATCCACAAACATCGAGTCTACCTTTCTCGCACCAAACTAGGCTAATAGCCTCACCTGGGTTCATATTAACCCACTTTCTCTCATAATACGCGAGAACAACCATCATAGGCGGGAAAAACATCCCACAATCCACAACCAAACGAACTAAACGCCTTCCACGCATAAATTCTCAAATAACCAATATTACACTCCTTTATACTCAGTGCAAATCTTCAATCCATCAAGTGACTACATGTCACATTTATACAATCTTTTCGCGGTCATGCCTCCACGACCTTCCACACAAGGCAACAAGTTTTCCCATCCATACAACCGACCAGACAAATGCTGCAAAGCAAATCAAGAACCCATGACCAGGGTACAAAGCCCTTTTTCACCGAATATCGATCTCAGGTGACACTGAAGATAACACCAGCTTACTCTGAACTTTCAAATCCCTTTTTCTTGCTCTTTCGAGCTCATGACATCCTTATTAACACCGAATCGCAATCTCGAATCTTACTCCCAGTTACATACCGTTTACCGCACCTAACATGCCAATATGAGGTAGCGCAAGACTTCCATCATAACTTCTAAACCACCAATAGGGTGAACACTTCATTATATAGAAACATTTTACTTAACTCAATTCAAGAGTATCATCTCAACACACGAGTGAATTCTCACAACCACCCAACATGCAAATCCTTAAGTAGTAGTCTATACCACTGTAACCCTTCTGGGATCCGCCTATTCCTGACAGGCCATAGCATTCAAATTCTCCCACATGAAATCCGTTACGACGGCCTACAAGCCCCGCACACACCGGCACAAATCACATGCATAACTTAAACATATCAAAGGAACTAATCACTGCCGCAAATGTGCCATTTCAACCATGGCTAGTCAATCTATCTTATTTTAATCATCTTCAATCGCTTTAGGAATAATAGCAACTTCCTTCAACTCATAGAAAACTCAACCCCTCACTCATCCCGAATGACCTTGATTCACGAGACTATGTTGATTAAATCCCGCAACTCTTCTCATACCCTCCTGATAATCCTTCTACAATCCGGATTTTATTTCTCTCACTCCTCCAATACTATCCTGCATGCTGAAACATATCATGGAACATTCCAACCATCCTCCTTTTTCTCAAAAATTACTTTGTAAAAGCTCGATTCTCGATCATACTGCTGCCTGAAACCCTTAAACGCCGCATTCTTAACTTTTGAACTCACTAGGACCGCTATTGAGAGTCACCCACTCTGACTGACCCTGAATATAATCAACTCCAAGGCTCTTCTAGCACATGAACAAATTTTTCCTTGAAGCACGTGACTGAGTCACTATCCTTACAACTCGCCCATGCCTTAAGCATAAATTTTGAATCTTCCAAAGCCTAACCCTGGCCCGACAGGGCCAACTTTTGCACATATTCCTCAAATCCCACGCACAATTACCATTTTACTCCTTTCCCTTAGCTGTAATAACTTGCTAACACGCTGATAATCCGTAACCCTATGATAACACAATCCTGCAACCTAACTGTAGATGGTGGGACTCCCCCACTTAGCCTGAATCTACTCCTTGCACCACTCTAGACCTTGTCGAGATCCTTTCTCCTTTGATAACACGATCTTGCTCGACCAATCCGTCCAATTCTTCCAAATTCTCTTGCTATCACTCCCTAAATACTCAAACTCTCTAGCATCATTCCCATATTCTGCCTCCTACCGAATGGCCACTAGAACCCCTCACCGAGACTTGCCAACCATGCAACCGCTAACCTATTCACAGGAGATAACCCACCCGTGGAAATCACCCCCAGACACCTTCCAATGATGCTGAAATGCACGCTCTCTTCTACTTCAATACCCCGTCCTATGCCCTGCTTTATTTACCAACTTTACTAGTCCTTCCGCTCCTCATGGACATCGATTAAATGCGCGACAATATCCTCAAATTCCAAGCTATGCTGCCGCTCCCCCACTTTGCGACTGCTCGACTTCCGCTTCTTACACCTGGCCTCCTAGAAATGGAACCACCGCCTAGCCTCACTTCAGGATCAATCTCTTCCAACTGCATTCTTCAATACTTCTTCCTGATGCTCTGTCTCCACGCAACCAAAGAAACCATATCACCAACAAACTTAACACATTCCATCTGATCAATGACGACGACTTCACGTCACAGGTTCATATCCCACCTCACTTGAAGACACCAAGTCTTACTACTTTATCAACCCCAACCGGACCATTCCTAACCCAAATGCCTTTCCTCTGCCGGAACTAAAATACTGAAATCTCGAAATCACACTCTGAGAACACCTCCCTTCAAACGATTCATCATCCTCAACATACGGGAAAGCATTCTATCATCATATCAACATCACACGATAACCAATTGCAAGCATCATCACTACCTGAGCATAGCCTTAACGCTCTCAGAAACACAGTTACTGAGCTGAAACAACATATTATTCTTTTGCAGGGCCATAACAACAGCCCCAACCAGTTACACATTGAAACATCTCGAATTACATCCGTAGCACCATTTCAATTCCTCAAATTCCTGATTCATAGCAAGCTCTTCGCGACGCGTAAGATTGAGTAGGAACAAACATAGGCATAAGCCTCAAAGGAATCAACTCGCACGATGAGGAATCAAGAAGGGAAGTACTCCTAACAGCCCTGTAGCCTCTCGAAGATAAGTACATATGTCTCTGTACCGATCCGCAAGACTCTACTAGACTTGCTCATGACTCGTGAGACCTAAGGGAACCTAGCCCTCTGATACTATGTTGTCACGACCCAAAATCCCTAAGGCCGTGATGGTGCCGGACATCATTGTCAGGTAAGCCAAATTATTAATTAGTCGAAATAAATTCCTGTATATCATTTATGAAAATCATTTCCTTTCACTTTATTACATGTTAACTAAACAAAATCTGCCAAGTAAAATAATAGTTTAAATATTACACTTTAGCAAATATATCCCAACGCATCCCAGAACCCGGTGTCATAAGTACATGAGCAATTTCTAAGAATTTATACAATCATTACAAAGCTTGTCCAAAATACAAGTTGGACAAGGAATTTAAAATGAAAATATATACAGTACGAGGGAGACTCCGTCAACTGCGGATCGCCTCCGGATGATGCAGCTCGTCTAAGTCTCCGAATCCTCCACATTGCTATGAAAGTACCTGTGCAGCACATGCACAGCAAGTGCAGCATGAGTACAAAAACAATGTGTACTCAGTAAGTCGCCCGCCTAACCTCAGAGAGGTAGTGACGACAGGTCGAAGTAGACACTCACTAGGGTCCAACAATTTATTTAACAGCATAAGACGAACACGATAGGCATGTAAAGGTAGTAAGGCAGCATATATATAAGGCACTGAAATCCAAGTAAATATTGGAAGTAAACAAACAGTTACTGCTTTCTCATTATTTTCGCAAATATCTTGAATAGACAATTTCCTCTTTGTTTCCCCCAAATATCATAAATCAACAATTACTTCTTTATTTTCCCCCAAATATCTTATCACTTCAAAAACCATTTAGCAATTTAGCATGCGCAACGGGATAAGGACAACTGGCCTAAGCCGTCAAAATAATCAACTATGTGCACTGCCGAAGATCGAACGGACCGTACCAAAAGTGCACCTCTCAATAAAGTACTCATGGCTATGCACTTCCGAGGATCGAACGGCCCGTACCAAAAGTGCATATCTCAATATAATAATCATCTCTGTGCACTGCCGAGGATCGAACGGCCCATCCCATAAGTACACCTCTCAATATAATAATCAGGTATATGCACTGCCGAGGATCGAACGGCCCGTACCAAAAGTGCATTTTAAATCCACCGTGGCGTACGGCCCGCTCCCATGAGAGTGGGAGAAATAACACTCCGCTCGCGGAAGGTAAATTGCGAAGCGGTCACATGCAGACATGCACAATCAACAATCCACCCCGAATACGTCGGGAACACAAATACTCAAGTAAATGACCGATTTCTCTTTTAAAACCACAAAATAGTATTTAAATCTTTTTTTCGAAATTCACTTGCCAAGTTTTTATAATGTTTAATAATACAACCTTATCAAGAAATATAATTGCCCGCGAAGCAAAATCAATTATCTTTTTAGATGATTAAGAAAATAAAATCTAATCTTCCTTAGTCATTCGATTACAATTTCGGTTATATTAGCAGTCTAATATTACAGACAAGATCACAGGTACAACAAGTAAGGCATGCTAGTTGGTCTTAGGCTACCCGGACATGGAATAATAGTAGCTACACACGGACTCCCGTCACCTCGTGCGTACGTAGTCCTTGCAGATAGTAACAAATACTTAATTAGTTCACCTAGGGGGACAATTCCCCCTCACGAAGTTATAAAGGAGACTTACCTCGCTCCGAAATTCCATAACCGGCCTCCAAGCCCTTCCGACGACTCCAAATGTTGCACAACGCTCCGAAACTATCCAAGCAACGACAAACCAATGAAAATATACTCTAATATTTTCAACAATTCCAAATGATATAATTTCCCAACTTCGCTCAGTGAAATGACCAAAATTCCCTCGAGCCCACGTGCCCAGTATCCGAAATTTCTCGAAGATACATTCCACCCATAGCTTTACTATTTCAATTATACAATTTACTCAAATATTCATGCTCAATTCGTGGCTAAATTCCAATTTACCAAGTTTCTAGGTTTCCTTCGACATTCTCAAATTTTCCTCAATTTCCCATACTAAATCTATGTAAAAATCTTGTATTTAATTCAACAACGTGAAGAAATTACTTACCTTGCGATTCTTGACGAAATCCTCTCCTTGAAGCTCCTCAAAATCGCCCATAGCATATGAAAATAGATGGAGAAATGTCCAAATTCTCGCTTAAAACAATCTGCCCAGGCCTATTTCCGCACCTGCAGTCCCCTTGTCGCACATGCGCTTCTGCAGGTGCGCCCAAATCTCCCGCACCTACGGCCTCCTTGGCTTCAGCCCAACTTCGCACCTGCGGCACCCTTATCCGCACTTGCGGCCAAATCCGCACCTGTGGCATATTGGCAAGTTAGTACAGCTAAGGGAAAGGAGTAGAATGGTAATTGTTCATGGGATTTGATAAATATGTGCATAAGTTTGTCCTATTGGACCCGGGTTAGGTTTTGGGAGATTCAGAATTTATGCTTAAGGCATGGGCGAGCTGTAGGGTAGTGACTCAGTCACGTGCTTTATTGAAAAGGGTGTTCATGTGCTAGAAGAGCCTTGGAGTTGATTGTATTCGGGTCCAGTCAGAGTGGGTGACTCTCAATAGCGGTCTTAGTAAATTCAAAAGTTAAGAATGCGGCGTTTAAAGGTTTTAGGCAGCAGTATGATTAAGAGTTGAGATTTTGCAGTATAATTTCTGAGAAAAAGGAAGATGGTTAGGGTGTTCTATGA
This sequence comes from Nicotiana knightiana, assembly GCA_005239525.1. NCBI lineage: Eukaryota > Viridiplantae > Streptophyta > Magnoliopsida > Solanales > Solanaceae > Nicotiana > Nicotiana knightiana. The sequence goes on along the minus strand of ML384613.1, from coordinate 20,883 downwards.
TATGTTTCAGCGTGCAGGATAGTAGTGGGAGAGTGAGAGAAATAAACTTAGGGGTGTAGGAAGATTATCAGAGGGGTATGAGACGGGTTGTGAGATTGAGACAGCATGGTCTCGTGAATCAAGGCCACTCGGGATGAGTGAGGATTGAGTTTGTTATGAGTTGAATGGGGTTACTATTATTTCTGAGGCAATTAAGGATAATTAGAGAGAAGATGGATTGGTTAGCCATGGTTGAAACAACACACGTACGGTAGATCAGTTTCGTCAGTGTAATTAAATTATGCATGTGGTTTGGGCTGGTATGTGCAGGGCTTGTCGGCCTTCATAATAGATTTCATGTGGGAGCATTAGAGTGTTATGGCCTATCATGTGTAGGCAGATCCCGAAAGGTTTATGGTGGTTCAGACCACTACTTAAGGATTTGCATGTTGGGTGATTGTGAGAATTCACTTGAGTGTTGTTATTGTTCTCCTGAATTGAGGTAAGTAACAGGTTTCTATATGAGGAGGTGTTTCCCCTATTAGTGGTTCAGAGTTATGATGGAATTCTTGCGCTATTTTGATATTGGCATGTTAGGTGTAGTAGTCAGTGTGGAGCTGGAAGTAAGGACCAGGGTTGCGGTTCGGTGTTGACAAGGATGTCTTGAGCTCAGATGAGCAAGAAAAAGTGATTTGGAAGTTCAGAGTATGCTGGTGTTATCTTCAGTGCTACCTGAGATCGATATTCGGTGAAAGAGGCCTTGTACCTGGTCATGGGTTCTTGATGTGTTTTGCGCCATTAGTGTGGTCGGTGGTATGGATGTGCAGACTTGTTACCTGGTGTGAAGGTCATGGGAGAGTGACCACGGGAAGATTATATAAGTGTGACATGTATTCACCTGATTGATTGAAGATTTAGACCAAGTATAAGGAGGTGCAATATTGCTTGTTTGAAAATTTATGCCAGGAAGGCGTTCGCTCCAGCTGGTTGTGGATTATGGGGTGTTGTCCCGGCTATGATGGTTGTTCTTGTGTGTTATGAGAGGAAGTAGGTTATTTTGGACCCAGGTAAGGCTATCAGCCTAGCTCATTGCGAGCAGAATCGGCTTGAAGTGTATGAATGGATTTAAACAAGATTATGGGTTTCATGCGAGTCAGATGTAAGGAGGGGTGTTGGAATATTAGGTGTTGTTCCGTCTTTGTCAAATTCATGTAATGTTGTGATTGTGACGTGTGAGTTGTGAAACGGCTTGATAGATCCCTATGTGATTGAGTCTCCGTGTAGTGATGATGTTATGCAAGCTGAAGAGCTCTTGAGATACAGAGTATATATATTGCACCTCAGTTGTGCTTAAGTTTTGTAGCATATGGCTTTATCAGTCTCCCCAGGATGGTATTGTTCACTTAGTGTGCTTGTGATCGATGTTCGATATTTGTAATAATGAGCAATTCGGCTCCGTGTATATTTCCTTATGTGAATTTTATGATGGGATCGGGTGGCACGCCGCCATGGGTATGTTATTTGGATTGGGTTGCACGCTGCAACAGTGTGATGATGAGTAAGGTTCCTATATTTAGTTTTCTTGTGTTTACTTTCTATTTTCTGAGAAGAGTTCATAATAAGTTGCGTGAGTTGAGTAGTCTTTTCCTGAGTCATTTCTTTATGTATCATGTTCGAGTTATGGCCTATTGGCGCGTTGTGGTGTCATGTGAGACTGTTGTTCATGTTTGGGGTGATTTGTTGTCTGAGCAGTTCATAATGGGTGAGACGAGATTTTTGGATCAGGGATCTAGTGCGATAAGGTTATGTGAAATACGTTGAAGGACAGTCACCCTTATTGGTTTATAATGAGATGGTGGTATTAGTCAAGAGGAAGGATTCAATGTTTGGTTAACTTTGCAATTGGTTAGAAATTTCTACACTCTCCTCTGTCGTGGTGGCATTGCCAGCATTATAGCAGGATGTATATATATATATATATATCATAAGGTGCATTGGGAGCATCAAATTCGTGAAATTTTGGCTATTAAGGTTCAGGGAGTGTCATTGTGGTCAGATGATGAGTTATGCGGTGCATGGTGCTGATTCAGCAAAGATATGTAGTCATGTTCTGGTATATCGTGTGGTAGTTGATACGGTGTTTATGTATTGGAACTGGGCCTGGCTGTGAATTTCAGGTATTGGAATTTGGGTTCTAAGTTGATTGTATGGATAAAGGAGGATGTCTTCAGGTTTGATCAGGCCTATGTGCTTAACCGGGTTGTGGAAGCACGGGCAGGTGCTCGAGGTGTTAAGCAGTGATTTCAAATAACTCCAGAGCAATTCCTAGCACGTTCGAGAACTAACGTCTGTTTAAGTAGGGGAGAATGTAATGACCCAACCGGTCGTATTGATCTCTAGTGCGTCGTTTACAGGTTTGAAGTCATGAGCAGCTCCATTTAAGGTATTATGACTCGTGGGCATGGTCGGAGTTGAATTTCGGGAAGTTCGGAGTCAAATTGGAAAGAAAATTCTCATTTCAAAAGCCTTAAGTTGGAGAAATTGACCAAGATTGGAATTTTTAGTAACCTCTGAATCAGGATTTGAAGGTTCCTGCAGGTTCATATGATGATTTCGGACTTGGGCGTATGTCCAGATCGGGATTTGGATAGCCCGGGAGCGTTTCGGCGTATATTGTGGAAGTCAACATTTTGAAGAAAATTTCCTAAGTTTGGCTTGAAGCGCAGTTCAGAGTTATTGATATCCTTTTGGGATTTCGAGCCTGGGAATGGCTTCCTTATGGTGATTCTGAAGTTGGGAGCACGATCGGAAGTGAATTCGGATGTTCGTAGGTTATTTAGAAGTCATTTGGCTAAACATAGAAATTTGAAGGTTTTTGAGAAAATCCGGCAGGAAGTGAAAATTTTGATATCGGGGTCGGAATGCGATTCCGGAAGTTAGAGCAGGTCCGTAATGTCGAATATGACTTGTGTGCAAAATGTGGGGTCAATCGGTTGTGATTTTATAGGTTTCGGCACCGGATGTAGAAGTTAGAAATTTCAAGTTCATAAAGTTTGGGTTTGGTTGCGATTCATGGTTTCGGCATTTTTTGATGTGATTTGAAGCCTCGAGCAAGTCCGTGGGAAGTTATGAGACTGAGTCGTGTGATTGGACGGGGTCCCGAGGGGCCCCGGGTGTGTTTCAGGATTAATTCAGATCATTTCCTTCATGTTTGTTGTTGTTGTTTCTGGTGTTTTGGGAGTTCATTGCGATCGCAACCCTTGTTATGCTATCGCGTAGAAGGAATTGAGGAGGGGCTGAAGTTGGCTTGTGCGAAAACAGTAGGAGGTCTGTAATTGCGAAGGAGGAAAATGGTAGGCAGCTGGGAATGGCTTGTGCGATCGCGTGGTGTAGAGTGCGATCGCATAATGCAGAGATTGGGGCAGCATGGTTTGGCCTATGCGATCGCGGTGGCCTTTATGGGATTCCTTCCATTTTCTTTTGGTTTGGAAAATTTTTTAGGAGCTTCAAGAGGATATTTCCATCAAGCATCACTAGGTAAGTAATTTCTTCACGTTTTTAAGTTAAATACAAGGTTTATACATGGAATTAGACATGAGAATTTGTGTAAAAGTTGGGGTTTTAAGGGGAAGACCTAAAAATCTGGTAATTTGGATTTTAGCCACAAATTGAGCATGAATATTTGAGTACATTGTATATTTGAACTAGTAAAGCTATGGGTAGAGTTTATCTTCGAGAAATTTCGAAATCCGGGCACGTAGGCCTGAGGGCATTTTGGTCAATTCTTTGAGCGGAGATGGGAATCTATATAATTTGAATTGTTACAATTATTAGAGTGAATTTTCATTGGTTTGCCCGTATTTGGCTAGTTTTGGGACATTGTGCATCAATTGGAGTCGTCGGAAGGACTTGGAAGCCGGTTTCGGAGCGAGGTAAGCCTCCTTTCTAACCTTGTGAAGGGGAATTGTCCTCATAGGTGAACATAGTAAATATGTGTTACTATTTGTGGGGGCTACATACGCACGAAGTGACGAGGGTCCGTGCGTAGCTACTATTATGCTTATGTCCGGGTAGTCTAGGACCCACTAGCATGCCTTACGTGTTGTACATGTGATCCTGCCAATAATATTAGACTGATAATGCTATTGAATTGGTAATTTATTTCCTAAGAAGGCTAGAGTGTACCTTTCTTAATCATTTAGAAAGAGAATTGACTCCTCCGTGGATAATTGTATTCCTGATAAGGTTATATTATTGAATATTATTAAACTTGGCAAATGAATTTCGAGAAAAGATTTAAATACTATCTTTGTGACTTTTAAAAGAGAAATTTGTCATTTACTTGAGTATTTGTTTTTCCGATGTAGTCGGGGTGGACTGTTGATTGTGCATGGCTGTGTGTGACCGCTTCGCAATTTACATTCCGCGAGCGGAGTGTTATTTCCCCCACTCTCATGGGAGCGGGTCGTACACCACGGCGAGATTGGAAGATACATTATGGTTAATATTGTGTGTGCATGTGACCGCTTCGCAATTTACATTCCGCGAGCAGAGTGTTATTTCCCCCACCCTCATGGGATCGGGCCATACGCCACGCCGAGATTGAAAGAAATATTATGGTTCGGGTTGTTCGACCCTCGGCAGTGCACAGATATGATTATTATGATGGCTCAGGCTAGTTGTCTTTATCCCGTATGCGCATGCTAAATTGTTAATGATTTCATGGATTTTGAAGTGACAAGATATTTGGGGGAAAATGAAGAAGTAATTGTTATTTAAGATATTTAGGGAAAAATGAAGAAGTAATTGTTTATTTAAGATATTTGGGGGGAAAATGAAGTAGTAATTGTTTACTTACTTTCAGTATTTATTTGAATTACAGTTATCTTTAATGTTATTGTTTTTATCATCCTCGTATGCCTATTACTGATATCATATCTTGTTAAATTATTTTGTTGGACCTTAGTGAGTGTCAAGTCGACCTCTCATCACTACCTCTCTGAGGTTAGGCGGGATACTTACTGAGTACACGTTGTTTTTGTACTCATGCTACACTTGTTGTGCATTTTGTTGCACAGTTACCTTCATAGCAATATGGCTGACTTGGATACTTAGACGAGTTGCATCACTCGGAGATGACCCGCAGTCGGTAGAGTCTTCCTCTATGTATTGTACTTTCATTTTCATTCCTTGTCCAAATTTGTATTTTGGACAAGCTTTGCAGAATTTGTAAAATTCTTAGAAATTGCTCATGTACTTGTGTCACCGGGTTCTAGGATGTGTTTGGGATGTATTTTCATTAAAAATGGAATATTAAACTGTCGTATTTACTTGGCGGATTTTATTTAGTTATTATGTAATAAAGTGAAATGTAATGATTTTAAAAATGCTAAAACAGGAAATTTAACTTAACCATTTAATGATTGACTTGTCTGACAGTGGTGTCCGGCGCCATCACGACCTTATGGATTTTGGGTCGTGACAAATTTTAAAGTGACTATTAAGTCTTACATAGGTAGAAAATTTAGAGAATTAAGTGTCTTACTCATCTAATAAGTGGGCCACACCCACTATAAGAGATTTCCTACACTAGTGATATGTTTTATTTCCTAATATCTAGAGATAAAGAACTAAAGAATTGAGAGAGTGGGCTGGTCGAATTGAATCCTTCAAAGAGAAAATATTTTCATACGAAATATGAATAATGTTGTTTGTTGATTTAGTGCCAATGGGATAAAGCGTGAATTATAAATTCTAAAGGGAGTACGGTAAAATCTTTCTCAAGAATATCATACGAATTTTTCCCTACTTTGATCGGTCGTTACGTGTTTCGTCGCGACTGGCGTGTGTTAGAAAGATTTTCAAGAGAATCGGCTCAGGTATGTTAAGGCTAAACTTTCCTTCATTTTGGAATGATCTCGTAACTACATGTGTTTGATAACGAGGCATAAAGAGAAGTTCGTATTCCTGAACTTATGTACATTATCCTAGTCTCATAAATTACAGTATTTTCCCTCATCGAGAATTATATTCAATTGAGTATTGCCTTCTTCTAGTCAAGAGAGAGTAGGTTCTATATATATACAGTATTATAGTATTTTCACCACCATCGAGCTATAATCAATGGTCAGGCCCCTATTGGAAAACCTCTGATCAGATGGTAAGTTATATACCAATCCTACTATGGTCGAGCGCCTATAAGCGAACCCAGCATGGTCGAGATACAGAGCCTAGTATGGTCGAGCGCCTATGAGTGAGCCAACTACGACACATCAGTTATATATACCGAGCCCTATAAGGCCAGACTGCTATTTTACTTACTATATTGAGAGAATTGAGTCAGTATCAGCAGGTAAGCATATCTTCAGATTATCTTTGACTCCCAGTTACTTTCAGAATTATCAATTCAGTTTCAGCTTTCAGTTATTATGTTGCCTTACATACTCGGTACATTATTTCGTACTGACGTCCCTTTTTCTGAGGATGCTGCATTTCATGCCTGCAGGTATAAACAATCAGTTTGACAAGCCCTCATAGTAGACGAGGTTATCATTCACCGAAGGATCAGTAAGACCCTACCTCATTTGTTATAGACTTATGAGTAGGTCGGTACCCTGTCCCATTTGAAGTCAAATACTCTTAGAGGCTTTGTAGATAGAGGCTCATTTTGTACAGTGTTTCAGAGGCCTTGGCGGTTGATGACGTCCAAATCCACTACTAAAAAGTAAATGACACGGTCGCATGCAATATAAATTACCCAACTATGAGTCGGGGTCGAATCCCACAGAGAATAATATGTAGGCGATTAGGAATGTAAGAAAATTATCACTTATTGTGCAATGCCAAACACTTAGAACTAGGTTGTGAAAATATTATAGCTAAATACAAAAATATAAACTAACCTAGAAAGCAACTAAAATGATCAATGGCTACAAGTATGGATGCATCGGGAATTACACTCAAGTAACGACCCAATGTATTTCACGATTTTACAAATATGAGCGAGTTTATGTTAATTAGCCACAGACAACAATTCTCAATTAGCTTCTTCCGAAGACTAACAAGACTTCCTAATTGAATTATCCCTAAAACAATCAAGAGATTAAGCACACCTGAATATGGTTACAAGTAGTTCAATCCTATTTCCTAGGTAGAATATATAAAGTGAGGGTTTAAGCCTCAAGTTCTTGTTAATTAATCTTTCCCCACCCCAAATTATCTTTCCCAAAATTAATTAAGTAAATGGGTGAGTCCTACGGTTAGATAATCCCTTTGGAAACATTAAAGAACAAGAATAATTAAAGAAACAATAACTCACTTCATAAATACATAAAAATCATTCAATACATAAGCACAACAAGGTATTTAATCCACACTTTAAACTAAATATTTCCATACACAAGATTTAAGTGTTGGATAAAATACTACACACTTAGATATACATTACAAATCAAGGAAATGAAGAAATGAACATAAATGGGTAAGAAATTCTCAATCACAAGCTTCAAATCTTCAAGACCCAAGTGTGTGTGCAAACCCTAGCTTCCAAAACTTATTCTTCTAAGCCAAATAACTCTTCTAATATGTAAAAAATGTCAAAAGTCTCTTTTTCCAGAACAGATGCCCCCACAAAACCCTAATAAATCTATTTATAGTGGGCTAAAAATTGGGGCCAATTTCAGACAAAAATACTCTTTCAGACCAGCTATGCGACCGCATATCTGTCGCATAACAGACATGCAGCTCACATATTCTTCAACTCCATCGCATCTTCTCAGACCTAGGTTCCAAGTAGTCGTCGCATAGGGATTATGCGGTTCGCATTGTTGATATGCGACCGTATTTTACCATCGCATTTATGGGCTCAGCAACTTCTATCGGAGGTTTGCGATCCATTATGCGGCCCGCAAACTTGCTATGCGGTCACCATATTTTCTTCACTTAGAATGGCTAAACAAACTGATGTGATTTGCGGTCTCCTTGAGCATTTTGTGGTCCGCATGTTTGGTTTGCAACCCGCATGTTTAGTTTGCGACCACAACTTGTCTTCGTTTTTCTCGTTTGCGGCTTTTTGACTTAATTTCCATGTTTTTGGGTCCTCAAGCCTCATGCACTGCAAAACATCAAAATTACATAAGTATCACAGACAATTTCATTTGAATCGAGCTCAAATCTAAGAAATTTGTATTAAATGTGTCAAAATTCTACGGCACGCAACACCCCCAACTTAAACTCTTGCTTGTCCTCAAGAAACTAAAACAACACTACCCTATTCTAGACTCTAACTAAACGACATGTAACAATAGTGACTGTGGGTGGTTTTAATTGTCGGTTCACAAGCATGTGTTTTCATTTATTTACCCTTCCTGGACAACCATTATTATTTACAAAGAAGCTAATCAACCTGTGAACTTTGAGCCTCGACCAATTTGACAAATTGTTGCTCTCAGCTAAGTGCACTTGCATTCGACTTCAAGAACTTAACTTCTATTAAAACTTGCAGTTCATGCACCCTCACAAGAAAGAAGGTCCCCAAAATCACCATATTACAATAACAACACAATGGACAACGACACTCACTCTCACAAAGAATTTCAAGTGTTACAACATATCATGCCATAAGCTTGCCCTTATTTTAATTTGTTGCCTATTTTAACGACATTCGGTTGGAGATCCCATAAGGACTTTATTAATCTTGTAATGTAGGTTTAGGGAAGGGCCGGATAAGCATTTGGGGTACAAGTGACTACTCTCTCCTTGAACACTACTCACATTTTTCTTTTTTGTTGCACTTTGTTTCTTTTCAAACCACATAGCCCTCATTGGCATCTTGCTACCAACATAGAACCACCTTAAATACCTCTCTAATTTTCTTCAAGGCTCCATATTTATATACATACATATATCTCTTTTTCTTTTCCCCTTTTTTTTTATATATATTTCTTTTGGAGCTTGAATAATTTCATGCGAACACTTTGAGGTATATGTTCCTACACTCAATGTACAACCTTACCAATTTCAAACTTGACATCACACCCCCAACTTAGGCTTTTAGCCTCATTCTAAATGTTCAAGGAGGGACGGGTTCAAAAGAGAGAATTATTTTATAAAAGGGGAAAGGTTTGTAATGAGGTAGCCAAAGAAAAGGTTAAAGGTTCGAATGTGGTGACTAGTGATAATGCCTATGCAATGGTTAGTTTGAAAGGCTAAAAGGGTTTTTCAAATAACACAAAGAATTCCTAAGGTCATTTCTCCAACCAAACGTAATTATCATTAGCATTGAAAGACCAACCGGGCAAGTTCTAGATGATAGAAGTAAACAAGAATTATTTACACAAACACTAAAATACATGGAACATGAACTGTTTGAATCAACATGGTTTTAGCCCTCAAGTGAACATCAGGAAACTCAAGCTTCCATCATATGATAAGTACAATTCTGATCAAACATAAAGTCAAAGAGCGAGCCTCAAGTTCACAAAAAATGTCCGCATTTAAAATCCTTTTTTTTATATATATCAACAACTAAAGGGTGTCATTCATTTACCAAAAAACATGCTTGAAGCTATACAACCACACCACTAGGTCAAAACGGTTCATACTATTGTCCTGGTTCTACTATTAGTCCCTTGGAAAAGAACCCGGCGAAGAAAAACCAAGGGGAATTCATTACTAATTACTAGTCTAATATATATATATACAAAAATATCTACCCCACCCCCAAATAAAGATCATGCATTGTCCCCAATGCATAAAAACTTAAAAACAGAGTTGAGGGGCTCCCTGGTGGCGCAATAAGCCCTGCGGGAGTTTGAGGCATGCTGGACTGCGGTGGGATCACCCAACATACTCAAAAAAACTCCAAAAAAATGTGAAACTTGCAGATTAGTCAAAAACAATATACTAAGCTATTCTAAAAAAAAGAAAATTTCAAAAATGACTACAAAAAAAAAATTGAAAACGATGGGTTGCCTCCCACCGAGCGCCGCATTTAACGTCATGGAACGACGCAAGTCAACTTTATCACTTTTCTCACCACTTGGACGATATGAACTGGGCACCTAGCTTGGAATCAAGCTTGTGACCACGAGCGGTGAGGGGTGGTAAATCGATGACCAAGCCAAGCATTAATTTCTTCATTTTGCACTTCTTGGCTTTCATGTGAGGAATGTCATTTTGCTTTCTTGTTCCCTCAAATTGTAAAATGTATGGTATTAGTCTTTCCTCCTCTCAATCCTTCATTGATTTGTGTAGCTCAACTCTCATATCACCACACAATTCCAATGTTGAAAAATGCTTCGAATGTGACATCAAACCTCCAAATTTCAATTCTTTCCGTAATTTGACATCCTCTGTTTCCCCCCGGACTAGAGTCAATTTCAACCAAATTTTCATTTACACCGGTTGACTCTAATTCCACATTTTACTTGGTATCACTAATAATCATGGAGTCGGTTGGCGGATGTTCAAGTCTTGATTCCTCAAAGCAAAGCTCACTTTCTTCCTCGGAGTTGGACTCTTCTTGGCTTCCTTCCACACTTTCAAATTGATAGGCATAATGAGCCTCCATTAATGACTTCATTTGATCCTCTAAAGTGCAGATATGCTCATCATTTTGAGTCACACCTTGTTTCAATTCCTCGAGTGCAAAGTTGTGCTTCTCCTCATTTTCAAGAATGACCTCCAACATGAGCATCATCTTCTCATTTTGAGCATTTGAGAGTTCTTATTTGTTTTGATCAAGTCCCAAGGAAGGATTTTCAACTTCAACCTCTAAGGAAGGTTCTTGGCTATCACTCACTCCCGATGCTTTTTGGACCTTTAATGCTTCAAGCATTTCTTCCATTTGTGAGTGCAACCTTTCAAGTGCCAAATCATTTTGGAGACTATTCTCCAAAAGCTCCTCCAAGGCATTTTGCTCTTTGTTTCGTCCTTCAAGTAGGCACTCTAACATGATCTTGAACTCTCCATTTCGGCCATGCTCCATTTCTTCCACTTCCCATCCCTAAAATTTTCATCACAAAAAGTAGAATCATCATAGCGGGGGCTTGGGGAAGGGACGGACAAATAAACCCAATCATACCAATGACCATTTTGGCAACCACACCTATCACAAATACTCCATTCATGGGTTTGATATTGTACGCACAATCCACCCCCGGGAGAATTTAAACAATTTTTCCATGAGTGTGGTCCTCCACAATAAGGACAAGGGTCATCAAAGTATGAACAACTACCATCCGACCAATCTTCATTACATGATGCCTTTTTTTTTTAATCAAAAATTAAGAAAATAAATAAGAAACAAACAAGAAAAATAGACCAAGATAAGAAAAATAATTACACAAATATTCACAAGTTTGGACCAAAGCACTTACTCTTACTTCTCAAACAAACTAAATTATGCCAAATTGTTCCCCGACAACAGCGCCAATTTTGATGATGTCCAAATCCACTACTAAAAATTAAATTGACACGGTCGCATGCAATATAAATTACCCAACTATGAGTCGGGGTCGAATCCCACAGAGAACAATATGTAGGCGATTCAGAATGTAAGAAAATTATCACTTATTGTGCAATGCCAAACACTTAGAATTAGGTTGTGAAAATATTATAGCTAAATACAAAAATATAAACCAACATAGAAAGCAACTAAAATGATCAATGGCTACATGTATGGATGCATCAAGAATTACACTCAAGTAACGATCCAATGTATTTCACGATTTTACAAATATGAGCGAGTTTATGTTAATTAGCCACAGACAACAATTCCCAATTAGATTCTTCCGAATACTAACAAGACTTCCTAATTGAATTTTCCCTAAAAAAATCAAGAGATTAAGCACACCCGAATATGGTTACAAGTAGTTCAATCTTATTCCTAGGTAGAATCTACAAAGTGAGGGTTAAAGCCTCAAGTTCTTGTTAATTAATCTTTTCCAACCCCAAATTTATCTTTCCCAAAATTAATTCGAAGTAAATGGACGAGTCCTAGGGTTAGCTAATCCCTTTGGAAACATTAAAGAACAAGAATAATTAAAGAAACAATAACTCACTTCATAAATGCATAAAAAGCATTCAATACATAAGCACAACAAGGAATTTAATCCACACTTTGAACATAAATATTTCCATAAACAAGATTTAAGTGTTGGATAAAATACTACACTATATATAATACAAAGCAAGGAAATGAAGAAATGAAAATAAATGGGTAAGAAATTCTCAACCACAAGCTTCAAATCTTCAAGACCCAAGAGTGTGTGCAAACCCTAGCTTCCAAAACTTGTTGTTCTAAGCCAAAGACCTCTTCTAAGATGTAAAAAATGTCAAAAGTCTCTTTTTCTAGACGAGATGCCCCCACAAAACCCTAATAAATCTATTTATAGTGGGCTAAAAATTGGGCCCAATTTCGGACAAAAATACCCTTTCAGACCAGTTATGCGACCGCATATCTGTCGCATAACAGACATGCAGCTCACATATTCTTCAACTCTATCGCATCTTCTCAGACCTAGGTTCCAGGTAGTCATCGCATAGGGATATGCGGTTCGCATTGTTGATAAGCGACCGTATTTTTCCATCGTATTTCTGGGCCTAGAAACTTCTACTGGAGGTTTGTGATCCATTATGCGTCCCGCAAACTTGCTATGCGGTCGCATAATGGACCGTATTTTCTTCGCTTGGAATGGCTAAACAAACTGTTGTGATTTGCGGTCTCCTTGAGCATTTTGCGCTCCGCATGTTTGGTTTGCGGTTCGCATGTTTAGTTTGCGACCGCAACTTGTCTTCTTTTGCGGCTTTTTGACTTAATTGCCATGCTTTCGAGTCCTCAAGCCTCATGCACTGCAAAACATCAAAATTACATAAGTATCACGGACAACTTCATTTGAATCGAGCTCAAATCTAAGCAATTGGTATTAAATGTGTCAAAATTCTCCGACACATCAACGGCCCATATGTATTCATGTTTTAAGAAAGATGGTTCATTGATACAGTATTTCCCACTGATAGTTATACATTACGAATTGTGACTGGGTTGTCCCATTACCAATGTTAGTTCGATAAGAAAGATATATTACGTTGGTACTCTGTTGAGTAAGGTACCGGTGCCTGTCGCGGTCTGTCGGTGTCACGACCCAAATTTCCCCTCCGTTGGGTAGCGTGATGGCACCTAGTCTTAAGGACTAGGTAAGCCTAACATTAATGGAATAGAAACAATAATAAATACAATCTAATATTTTATGAAAAAAGATTCTTTATACAAGAGCATATTCCCCAAACCCGGTAGTACAAGTCATAAGCTTTAAAGAATTTACACTAAAATTTTTAATTACCACTGTTCGGAAACAAGTACAACAATGTATGAACAAAAATATAAGACGGTGACTCCGAAACCGCGAATGCTGAAACGGTTTTACCTTGAGTCTCCACAACAGCAACCGCGCTACCTGGATCTGCATAAAAAATGTGCAGAAGAGTAGTATGAGCACACCACAGCGGTGCCCAGTAAGTATCAAGACTAACCTCGGTAAATTAGTGACGAGGAATAGTCAAGACACTCGATGGTCTAATAATTAAACAGGTATATATGTATAAAATGACAGAATTTGACATCTATCTAATGACTACACAAGATACTAAATAACAGAGCAACTACAATGCGGAAAAAGGTACAGCAAACAACAACAGAACAGCATTATAACACACAGAAAGATGGACAGAAATACAAGCCAAACCGGAAACCACAACACAATAAGAACACTAGTAACTCAGCACTGCATTAGTTTGTTCACATCAGGCCTTAGCCAATAAAACCCAATAAATTGGTCAAATCCTCGAGTTAAACTTTTCAACTGCAAGTTCATATTGAAAGCTTTGTTAAAATATAGTCTTTTTAGTGTGAAAATTCCCTTTGAAATATACTTCCTCCAAAGATACGTAAATATACTTTACAAAACTAAATTCCTTTCAATAAAAGCTTTCCAAATGTACCCTTCTAGTAAATGTTTTTCAAACATAATCTCCTCCAAGATAAACGCTTTGCAAACATAGTTTCCTTCAAGGTAAATGCCTTTCCATTTTACTTTTCAATAGTTGTCCCTCAAACATAGTTTTCATTCAATATAAAACAACTGGGATTCCGTCCCGTAGCTCAGAATTTAGTCATGCAGTACAGGGGGAAAGCTCCCGGAATACGTTCGTAGTCCCAATTTAAATATGCAGTGCAGTACAGAGGGGAAAGCTCCCGGAATACGTCTGTAGTCCCAATTTAAATATGCAATGCAGAACAGGGGGAAAGCTCTCGAAATACGTCTGTAGTCCCAATTTAAATATGCAATGCAGTACATGGCGAAAGCTCCCGGAATACGTCTGTAGTCCCAATTTAAATATGCAATGCAGTACAGGGGGAAAGCTCCTGGAATACATATGTAGTCCTAATTTAAATATGCAATGCAGCCAACAGCGAGAACAACTAGAACACGGCAGAAAAATCATACATTGCCACAACAACACAAAAGCAACAAAAGACAGAAATGCCAAATGCGACGAACAAATCAATACAAGAACTTAAATCACAAGAATGGTAAAACTCACTCATAAGAAGTGGCCCCTGAAGGGAATGCCAAGCACAAAGAGAAACAGTATAACGGGGGGTAAACAAGAAAATATAGCAACGATTCTCAATATTCAAGTTCACAACAAGAAGAAACCAAATCATCCTGGTAAGGGAGAACAGCTATAACCAATCTCGCTTAAACAATTAGCTTCACAGAATATGACTCAGCTTGAACAATGCTTAGTAACAGGCCACACCAAGGAGATACCATCAACATGGATGATTATCAAACTAAACCTAAGTAGCACTCAAGGGAAAAATCATATAAATCACAGTATACGACTCACGGGCATGCTTGACACCAACGTATAGATATTCCAATTACAGCTAAACAATTATAGGACGGGATTATACTAATTCTAGTTAAGCAAGCAGTTTATGAAAGCAAATATAGCATGATGGTAGAAGAGGTAGAATATCAGTTAATCCAATTAAGATAAATAAACAACAAAGGGAGCTAGAAGCAAGAAAATCTAACTCAGGCAGGAAGAGATGAAACTAGCAACCAGAAACTCAGTCATAACAATTATAACTTCATACACAGGAGAAATAAGGTCATAAGAATCCTAAAAGGCCAACCTATTAAGAATAAGTCCGAGTACACACTCGTCACCTCGCGTGCATGGACTACAATCAACATAGAAGACTCAAATCCTAAGGTGGTAATTCCCTCACACAAGGCTAGGCAAGATACTTACCTCGACGGCGACAACCCGGTACTCTATATGGACTTCTCGGGCGAAAGGACCTCCGGACGGCTCAAATCCAACTATAACAACTCCAAAACACACATAAATTGTATAAGGAGTTATTCTGAATAATAAAGTTTCAATCTTTACAAAATTATAAAAAACATCGACCCAAAAGTCGACCCTCGGGCCCGCACCTCGGAACCCGTAAAATTTTACAAATTCCGAATACCCATCCCAATATGAGTTCAACCATACAAAAATTACCAAATTCCGATACCATTTCGTCCCCCAAATCATGAATTTTCGTCTTGAGAGTTTTCTTCCAAAAACCAATATTTTCTTCAACCCAAAACAAAATTTAAATGATGAAAACAAAGATAAAATCATGGAACATATATAATTCTAGGTGAAGAACACTTACCCACTCGATTAGCTTGAAAATCCCCAAAAATCGTTCCCAAATCCGAAGTCCAAAGCTCAAAATGTGAAGAAAATGGCTAACCCTCGTTTATAAGAATCTGCACA
>ML384611.1:20591-62179 GCA_005239525.1 Nicotiana knightiana | reverse complement strand
TGTGGACTTTGTTTCTGTTGAGCCGGTTATCCAATTTGCATCACTATATCCTTCGATAACCGCAGGATATTTATTGTAGTGCAAAGCGTAATCTTGGGTATATTCCAAATATCCCAGAACTCGTTTCATTGCCACCCAGTGATGTTTGTTGGGATTATTTGTGAATCGACTAAGTTTACTTATTGCACAAGCTATATCAGGACGTGTACAATTCATGATATACATTAAGCTTCCCAGTACACGAGCATAATCCAATTGAGACGTACTTTTACTTTTATTCTTTACAAGATAATGGTTTAAGTCAATTGGAGTTTTTGCACTTCTAAATTCCAAGTATTTGAATTTTTCAAGTACCATTTTCACGTAATGTGATTGGGACAAAGCCAGACCCTGAGGAGTCCTCTGGATTTTAATTCCTAGAATTACATCGGCCACTCCTAAGTCTTTCATATCAAACTTACTAGCAAGCATTTGCTTAGTAGCTTGAATGTCGGCAATGTCTTTGCTCATTATTAGCATATCATCAACATATAAGCAAATAATGACGATATGATTTGGAACGTTCTTAATGTAAACACATTTATCACATTCATTAATCTTAAAGCCATTTGACAACATTGTTTGGTCAAATTTTGCGTGCCATTGCTTGGGTGCTTGTTTTAGTCCATAAAGGGACTTAACAAGTCGGCACACCTTCTTTTCTTTTCCCGGAACCACAAACCCTTCAGGTTGGTTCATGTAAATTTCTTCTTCCAAATCACCATTTAAGAAGGCCGTTTTTACATCCATTTGATGGATTTGAAGACTATACAAGGCAGCTAACGCTATTAGCATCCGAATGGATGTAATTCTCGTTACCGGCGAGTATGTGTCAAAATAGTCAAGACCTTCTCTCTGTCTAAATCCTTTGACAACAAGTCTTGCCTTGTATTTTTCAATAGTGCCATCGTTTTTTATTTTCTTCTTGAAAATCCATTTAGAACCCAAAGTTTTGTTACCTGGAGGAAGATCAACCAGCTCCCAAGTGTGGTTGCTCAATATGGATTCTATTTCACTATTGACAGCCTCTTTCCAATATTGTGCTTCTGAGGAAGACATTGCTTCCTTGAAGGTTCGAGGCTCATTTTCTAGCAGAAAAGTCAGAAAATCTGGACCGAATGAAGTAGATGTCCTTTGACGTTTACTTCTTCTCGGATTTTCCTCATTAGGCATACCATCTGTTGTTACCTCCCGAGGTCGTTTTGACTTTTGGTAGGACGATTCACTTTCCTTTTTATACGGATATATAGTTTCAAAGAATTCAGCATTGTCTGATTCTATTATCGTATTAACATGGATCTCAGGATTTTCTGATTTATGAACCAGAAACCGATATGCCTTGCTATTGGTTACATATCCAATAAATACACAATCAACCGTTTTTGAACCTATCTTCACCCTTTTAGGCTTAGGAACTTGTACTTTAGCTAAACACCCCCACACTTTGAAGTATTTCTAGCCGGGTTTCCTTCCTTTCCATTTTTCGTACGGGATGGACTTTGTTTTACTGTGGGGTACACGGTTGATTATTTGGTTTGCTGTAAGTATAGCTTCCCCCCACAAGTTCTGTGGTAAACCAGAACTTATTAATCTTATCGATCGATTTGACACATCCATATCCAAATCCGAAGCCGAGTCGAGCGAGCGACGACGACGGCACGATGATACATCCTCTTCAACTCCTTTTAAGAGCTCTAAGAAGTGATCCTATATTTATACATACAAGTGTAGTTGTCTTTCACCAATGTGGTACAAAGTTCATGACAAAAGCTCACTTGATTCAAATTTTCATTTCCCTCCATTTTATTTCCCACCATTTCCCAATTCACACTCTTAGACTTTTAAGCCTAATGTTTAATGTCTTTAAGCCCAATGCTTAAAGTCCAACAGTAGTTTACCCCTGATGGCATGGAATGTCGATCCATTTGTTTGAACGAACCATTCCAACTCAAGAAATAACCCAACCCGACCCATTCCCCAACTCTTACTTTTCCCCCCCAATTCTTCACATCAATATCAAAATGTTACTAGTTTCAGATTTCAAAATATAAAGGGCCTTTGGCAAATAAAGTGTTGGAGAAATGAAGAATTTTTTGGGTTGTTCTCTCTTTTGCTATTTCACAAAATCAGTAACTATTTTTCTTATTTTCATCAAGTACACATCACTTCCATATATGCTTGGTTTTGAGATGATTAGTGGATTCTAAAGTATTTTAATCGACGAATTGAGTTGTGTGATTTACTTTTGGAGGAAAAAGAGTAAAGAAAGAAGAGGAACATAGATATGTTTCTCTGTACGTAAATTTGATGATCAAGATTTAATTTTCAATATTTTGGAATGTATATTTGCTCGAGTATCATCATTTTAATATTTATCATTGAAATGAGTCTAAGACCCCGTTTGGACATAAGAATTTTTTTCGAAAATTTTCACTTTTTTTCGAAACCAGCATTTGGCCATAAAATTTCTAATTTTCACTTGAAGATGAATTTTGAAATTTTTTGAAAATTTGAAAAACTCCAAAAACTATATTTTAAATTTTCACTCAGATCACTTATAAAAATTCAAAAACAACTCAAAATTTTTATTCATGTCCAAACACAACTCTAATTTTCAAATACCATTTTCACTTGAAAAAAAACTTCACTATTTTTTTGGAATTATACAATTCTTATGTCCAAACATCCACTAAGTTTTGATCTTCACGGAAGAGAAGTGAGTTGGGATGGGTGTCCGGTAATGGGTTGAATTGAGAGACGGGTTTTAAAATTGGGGACAAATTTTTTGTTAATTAGAATGTGCCATGTGTCTCAATCGTTAAAATAGAGGTAAATTTAAAACTTTGATGGACGACGAGGATAAATTTGAACAGAAAGTATAACAGAGGACAAACTCTTCAATTTTAAATATGAATTTTATGCACTCAGCCTGCTCTATTGAGGCCAATATCAAAGAAATGATATACATAATTATACAATTTCTCCACAGACTTTTAACACATAAGGCAGCCTTCCTCACACGTGGATCCGGGATATACATACAATATATATTAGGAAACTCAAAAGACAGTATATATGATGTTATATTAAGTAATCATTCTGAAATTTGTATGAGCTAGCTTGGCATTAAATTCTCACTAGCATTTCCAGGTAAAATTATGTCGAATCTTTCCCATAAAGGAAACTGTTCATCCACACACTAAGTGGTGGTGGTGGTGGTGGGGGTAGCAATTTACTTAATTTACTACATAAGGTTAAGTACTTAGTGGCTTGTTGGCTAAGCATTGCATTTTTGTTATAAATGTCAAGGGATCGAACCTAGACATGTATATGTTTATGTATAAGCTTCTAAATAAAACCTTATTTTTTAATACTCTCAAGATATTAATTGGTACTAAATATTTTGACGCTTCCAATCATATAAATATATAAATGAAGGTAGAATTATATTATTGGAAAACTGTTGGTCATCTCTCTCATCATCTACGCCAATTTTTATGGGTGATCGACCGTTATAAGTTGTCTTGTTATTTTTTCGCTTATATATTTTAAGTTGATTATTTTTTTAGTTGAATTCTATAATTTAATGAAAAGACCTTCTAATGTGATGTTATTTTGATAATTTATTTATTTATTTAGTTTTTTAATAATGATATCGCTTACGAAAAATTCTCCATAACCGCTACTAAATTTAGTAGCATTTGAAGTATTATATCGTGGATGGGACCATTCAGTGAATGACTAACAGACAGCCATGTCATAAACCACATTCCCGTAAGCATGCTATGTGCTCACTTCTTTAAAGAACTAAAAGTTGATGCAACCTTTTCTAATTAGAAACTCGATTGCCATTTTGAAGAAAGAAAAGTACGTATAAACAGAAAGCCCAAAGGGAAAAGAAAATTGAAGAAAAGAGAAAGGTCAAATTTGTATATGTACTGTTACTAAACTTTATTTGTAAAATAATTCTGGAACAAATAAAATAATATATAAATAGAAATGTAAAAGAAACAAAATTTAATCCGAACTCACTGAATTCACAGTATTTTCTTAAAAAACTTAATCCCGTCCTAATATCCAAGGTTGTGGATTATTTCCTCCCAAGATAGAACGAATTACACGCTGGTGTAGCGGTACTTTAAATCACAGTTTTTCTGCGAACATAATGATCGGTAGCAAATCACATTTACTGTTGCTTTTTTTGTAGTTAAAACAATGCAAAAAAAGGAGGAGAACTCAAAAACTCGTATGAAAAATCGGAGAGAATGTACTGGTATTTATAGCCAATGCAACTCTTCAGAAAGGTTGTTTACGTAAAACGGCCATAACGCAAATGACTATTTACGCAACAATAAACCGAAAATTTAAGAAGAAACTTAATTTTCCGTTACAAAAACGAAAAATGGATAAACGAAAACAGACTCTTAATTTTCCGTTGGATTTAATATTAATTTTCGGTTTACAAAAATGAATATTTAATAATATTATTTGAATATTTATTATTAACAAATAAATTTGATCCAAAAAATTAATCAATCAATCACTTGACTAAATCCGAAGCCGAAGCCGATCCGAGCCGAGCGAGCGAGCGACGACGAAGACGACGACGCGAGGCTTGCCTTCTTCTTAACTCTTTAAGAGCTAGAAGAAGAGCAATTGTATATATACCCATCGAAAACCTTTTCCTCTTCCAACATGCTACAATGTCCCTTTGTCAAGGAGGGAAACTCAAATATTTCATTTTTCCTCCATTTCTCATTCACCCTCTTTTAAGCTACATTTAAGCGTAAAAACCCCACAAACCTCCACATGAATGGGGAATGACTATATCATGAAAATATGCATGAAAAACTGTGTGATTCGCAAGCAATTATTAATTGCATATGGATAAGTAGGTTTCCCTTTGAACTTTTCGTAGTGAACTTATGTCGGATATACTCGGTCAATCAGTAGATTTGATATCTTTGAACCGTTGAACTTTGTTGTATACCTAGACAACCATAAGTCACACAATCAACCCTTAACCGTCTTTGGTTCTCATTGTTGTGTTCGTTTAATCCATGAACACCGCCTGGTTTCATACGTGCGTAGAGAACTGGCCTTACAAAATTCTTCTTGAAGCGACTAACACTTCACACTTACATAGGTGATTCCTAGACATGTCATCCTGTAGATACACTATTTGATATACCCCGTATTAAATTTAGAAATCATCAAAAAGCCTTAATGCTTTATCAAATTGGTATTGAGCAATGTCTCATCACGAGAATAGACCAAAATTTTAGTTGACAATGTTGAACCGTCATTAATGACTTTGTTTGATCTCCTTGAACCCAGATCTTGGGATCTCCAGTCTTCAGGTAGAGTTACTGTCACAATGACTTGTTCTCGGCCATAGTCTCATTTTCCTCGATGATTTCTCAACTACCTCTCCAGTTAGGCCTTTTGTAAGTGGATTTGACACATTATCACTTGACTTTACGTAGTCAATCGTGATAATTCCTCTAGAGAGTAATTGTCTAACGATTTTATGTCTTCGTCGTATATGACGAGATTTATTGTTATACATAACGCTCCAGCCCTTCTAATTGTCGCTTGACTATCGCAATGTATGCATATTGGTGCCAACGGGTTGGGCCAAAATGGAATGTCTTCCAAGAAATTCAGGAGTCATTCAGCTTCTTCACTGGCTTTATCTAAGGCTATGAGCTCAGCCTCCATTGTAGAGCGGGCAATACAAGTTTATATGGACGACTTCCAAGATACCGCTACTCCACCAATAGTGAATACATATCCACTTGTGAACTTAGAATCAGTTGAACCGGTGATCCAGTTTGCATCACAGTATCCCTCAACACAACATGATATTTACTGTAGTGCAAAGAAAAGTCCTGGGGTATGGTTTAAATATCCCAAAACTCGTTTAATTGCCATCCAATGAGATTGGCCTAGATTACTCGTGTATCGACTCAATTTACTTATAGCACAAGCTATATTTGGTCGTGTACAATTCATGATATGCATTAAGCATCCCAACACACGAGCATAATCCAATTGTGATATGCTTTGGCCTTGTTCTTTGCTAATACAAGATTCAAGTCAATTGAAGTCTTTGCAACTTTAAAATCTAAGTGCTTGAACTTTCCAAGTACTGTCTTAATATAATGAGATTGTGACAATGTCAGACCTTGAGGAGTCTTTTGAATCTTAATCTCCAGAATTAAATCAGCAACTCCCAAGTCCTTCATATCAAACTTGCTAGTTAGCATATGCTTAGTCGCATTTATGTTGGCAATGTCATTACTCATTATCATCATATCATCCACATATAAGCAAACAATGTCTATGTGATTTGGAACATTTGGAATGTACACACATTTATCACATTCATTTATCTTAAAACCATTTGACAACATTGTTTGATCAAATTTCGCATGCCATTATTCGGGTGCTTATTTTAGTCCGTAAAGGGACTTAACAAGTCTATGTACCTTCTTTTCTTTACCTGGAATCTTTCAGGTTGTTCTATGTGGATTTCTTCCTCCAAATCTCTATTTAAGAAGGCCGTCCTAACGTCCATTTGATAACAGAAAACAAACTCTTAATTTTCTGTTAAATTTAATGTTATTTTTTCATTTACAAAAAAAGGATATTTAATAATATTATGTTAATATTTACTATTAACAAATAAATGTGATCCAAAAATTAATCAATCTATCATTTGACTGAAGCCGACGCCAAACTCGAAGCCGAGCGAGCGACGATGACGGCGCGAGACTTACTTCTTCTTAACTCTTTAAAAGCTAGAAGAAGAGCAATTGTATATATACCCATCAAAAACCTCTTCCTCTTCCAATATGGAGACAATGTCCTTTTGTCAAGGAAGGAAACTTAAATATTTTATTTACCTCCATTTTCCATTCACTTTCTTTTAATCTACCTCTAGGCTTAAAAACCTAAAATGTACTACCCGAAATTGAACAAGTTTGCTTTCTCTTTAAATTTTGGTCTAATATAACTAAATATATTCTTGTTTTTACCTTCGAATCTCCAACTTGAAGGTAATTAAGATCATAATAACAATTTGGGAGGTAAGTTTGAACAATTTTTTTGAAATATTCGAATTCATTTTACATTAAAGCTTTGTTAATAACAAAACCAAATACAAAATGGAAAATTTGTTCCTTTTCAAAGAAAATATTGAGTGGGAGAGAGAGAGAAATTATTTCTCTTACCACTTTCTCCTTGGCTTCCCACTTCCGCGTGTTTTCCTCTAAATCTCACAACTCGTTTTGACTAAAGTCCACCATGTGAAAAGCTTGCACCAAAATGTAAACCCCACTTACATTATTCTAAGGATAGGAGCGAGCACACAAGAAAAAGGTGAGAGCAACCGTACTATTCTTTTGAAGGAAATCAAAAACGTGTGGACGGTCACTCACAATTTTTTAATCAACTTTTCCCTCTTTCCATATATATATATATATATATACCCTTCTCATCTAAATCATTATACCCCAAAGAAACCAGTTCCTAATCACTCATTTCTAACTAATAAATCCTCCTTTTTCCCCTCTCTCCCTCATAAATTTTGGAAAAAAAAGAGCAGCACCATTGCAACATAAATTGAAGAGAGAATTATTATGATGGCACTAGCTAAAGAAATTATGGGTATTTCCTTAGTGGAGAAATCTTCACTTATTAGCTCATCAAACGTGTTTTTGAATCCTAATTTCCATCAGAAAGAAAACAAGTTATGTGTGAACCGACAGTTTCAAGGGCGGAGGAATTTGCGAACAAGGAGAGTGCTGAGGCAGAGTCCTATAGCAGCTATAAGCGAAAATTTGATCAAAGTGGTTCCTGAAAAGGCAGTTAAATTCAAAGTAAGAGCTGTAGTTACAGTGAGGAACAAAAACAAGGAAGATCTCAAAGAAACAATTGTTAAGCATTTGGATGCTTTTACTGATAAATTTGGAAGGAATGTTGCCTTAGAGCTCATTAGCACTGACATCGACCCAAGTAAGTCTCACTCTTATTCCAATAATCTCTCTTATTAAAATTTGGCTTTGTTCATTCAATAATGTTTTGAACTGATTCTGTTTCATCTTAATATATATATAGATACAAAAGGGCCGAAGAAAAGCAATCAAGCGGTGTTGAAGGATTGGTCTAAGAAATCGAACTTGAAAACAGAAAGAGTAAATTACACAGCTGAATTTGTGGTGGATTCGAATTTTGGGACTCCAGGTGCAATCACTGTGACTAACAAGCACCAACAAGAGTTCTTTCTAGAGAGTATTACTATTGAAGGATTTGCATGTGGAGCAGTTCATTTCCCCTGTAATTCATGGGTTCAGTCCAAAAAAGATCATCCTGGAAAAAGGATATTCTTCTCTAATCAGGTAAGAAGAAAATAAATAAAATCTGTTTCTTTTTATTGCCATTAATAATATGTTAATCATCTGATTAGTTGCTAACATGATAAGGTGAAGTAGGACGAGTAAATTTCAATTTTGATTATCCCTTAGGGAATTTTTTTCAATTCAACGTTTGACGTTTCTTTTTGTTGATATAAAATGTTTCCATGGTATTCACGATTAAACGTGTGGAAAGTAGTCTTAGGTTGAATTTCATAAGCGTCTACCGTCGTTGTTGAATGGATCAAAAGGAATTTCAAAAGATATGATATTACAACAAAATAGGAAACGATCAACTTTATGATGACCATTTCCGTAGAAGAAACTGATTATTCTAATCTGAATATTTTTCATAAGATTCGGTGAGATAGTTTAATCATCAAAAGGAGCAAAAAGAGAATATTGGGAAAATAAAAAAGAAAAAACAATAGATATACTTAAAAAAAGAGGAATACAGTCATAGCCTATTGACAAAGAAATTAAAAAAACAATGTAAACGTGTGTATAAAGTAACATATATGATGCTACTCTCCCCTCTCTCTTTCATTTTCTATCTAATTTTGACTGCTTATGAAATTTAAGAATATAAAGAGAACTTTTGAATCCGATGATTTTAAACAACATTAACTTTGAATCTAATTGTGGCCGTTTTAAAAATACTTACAACGACAGAATTTGTAGCCCTTCGTTAAAAAAGTGCTAGTTAAAAGTCAATTTTCTTATAGTAATTAATATTATCCTTACTAACAAAGTTACTCCAAATTATTGAGCAGCCATATCTACCCAATGAGACGCCAGCAGGACTCAAATCGTTACGAGAGAGGGAGCTAAGAGATCTAAGAGGCGATGGCACTGGAGTCAGGAAATTATCTGATAGAGTATATGATTATGACATATACAATGATCTTGGCAATCCAGATAAAGGTATTGATTTTGCTCGTCCTAAACTTGGAGGATCCAATAACGTTCCTTACCCAAGACGTTGTCGCACTGGTCGTGTTCCTACAGACACTGGTCAGTTCCTTTCTTTATACTGTCAGTGTATATAAGTTAAGTCTGCACTTCGAGTTGACCTTTATTCACTTAGCTTATCTTTGGTGTTTTTGATTATAGATATGAGTGCGGAGGGCCGTGTGGAAAAGCCAAAACCGTTGTATGTTCCAAGAGATGAACAATTTGAGGAGTCTAAGATGAATGCTTTCACAACTGGAAGGCTTAAAGCAGTGCTCCATAATTTAATTCCATCGTTAATGGCTAGCATCTCAACGAACAATCACGATTTCAAGGGATTCTCAGACATTGATAGTCTTTATAGTAAAGGGCTACTTCTGAAGCTTGGTCTTCAAGATGAAATGTTAAAAAAGCTTCCATTGCCTAAGGTCGTTAGCAGTATCCAAGAAGGGGATCTGCTCAAATATGACACGCCAAAGATACTCTCAAGTAATTCCTCTTTACACTGTCAGTTTATATATATAAGTTTAATTCTATGGTTGCTATAAAACTCACTGTGCATTCTTTTAGCTAGTGATGCCAAAATATATTAACCAATGTGAATATTCTGTCTATTGCAGAGGACAGATTTGCTTGGTTACGAGACGATGAATTTGCTAGACAAGCAATAGCAGGAGTTAATCCAGTGAACATCGAAAGACTTGAGGTTTTCCCACCAATAAGCAAGCTTGATCCTGAGATCTATGGCACTCAAGAATCTGCCCTCAAAGACGAGCACATTCTTGGTCATCTCAATGGCATGGCCGTTCAAGAGGTAAATATAATTGGATTCAACTAATATACACTGATAATGTAAAAATTGCGACATAATGTTTACTAATTGAAAATGACGATTTTCCTGATCTGAACAGGCATTGGATTCAAATAGGCTGTATATAGTGGATTACCACGACGTTTATCTGCCATTTCTTGATCGAATTAATGCCCTTGACGGCCGTAAAGCATATGCAACCCGCACCATATTTTTCTTGTCTGATTTGGGTACTCTCAAACCGGTAGCCATTGAGCTTAGCCTCCCTCAGACTGGTCCGAGCTCACGGTCCAAACGTGTTGTCACACCACCTGTTGATGCTACTGGTAATTGGATGTGGCAACTGGCCAAAGCACACGTCTGTTCTAATGACGCTGGTGTTCACCAACTCGTCAACCACTGGTAAGTAAAACTGTAAGGAATATTACGTGCCATTCTAAATGAATATTAACTCATTTTTGGTTATGTAGGTTGCGTACACATGCGTGCTTGGAACCATTTATATTGGCGGCACACAGGCAATTAAGTGCGATGCATCCAATTTATAAGTTACTGGATCCACATATGAGATACACACTAGAAATTAACGCATTGGCTCGCCAGAGCTTGATCAGTGCCGATGGTGTAATCGAGGCTTGTTTTACTCCTGGTCGTTATTGCATGGAGATGAGTGCTGCTGCCTACAAGAATTTTTGGCGTTTTGATTTGGAAGGTCTCCCAGCTGACCTTATCAGAAGGTACTCATTTCGCCCATTATGATTAAATCTTTATATAGTTAAGACAAGGCGGCTCCACAAAATTGGTGGTCTAAATCCGAGAAACTAAGATACTTAAAGAGGATTTGACTTATATTTGTCACCATAGTTTAACTGATAATACCATGTAAATTAGCATCATGTTTTTCTAAGTTATCCTTGCAAACTTACTTCAGAAAATTAACTTTTAAATAACTTATTAGCGTAAAATTTAAACCCATAAATTATGAGTTCTCTACTTGTAGTTGTAGTATTTATTGTGGGAAAATCTAATCAATATTTCATAATGCAGAGGGATGGCAGTACCGGACCCAACACAGCCTCATGGACTGAAACTTCTAATTGAGGACTATCCCTATGCAGCAGATGGACTCATGATATGGGCAGCAATAGAGGGCTGGGTGCGCAGCTACGTAAATCACTACTACCCAGACTCGCCCCGAGTTTGCAATGACAGAGAACTCCAAGCCTGGTATGCTGAGTCCATTAACGTGGGCCACGCAGACCTCCGCAATGCAGAGTGGTGGCCCACGTTAGCTACTCCAGAGGATCTCATTTCAATCCTTACCACCATCATCTGGCTAGCTTCAGCTCAACATGCTTCGCTGAATTTCGGCCAGTACCCATACGGCGGTTACGTACCCAATCGGCCACCCCTCATGCGCCGATTAATCCCTGATGAGAATGATCCCGAATATGCAGTTTTTCATGATGATCCTCAAAAGTATTTCTTCTCAGCTCTACCCAGTTTGTTACAAGCAACAAAGTTCATGGCCGTGGTTGACACATTATCGACTCATTCGCCCGACGAAGAATACATAGGAGATAGACACCAACCGTCTACCTGGACCGGGGATGCAGAGATTGTCGAAGCGTTCTATGATTTCTCGTCCGAAATAAGGAGAATAGAGAAGGAGATAGATGAGAGGAATGCTGATACAAGATTAAGAAATAGGTGTGGTGCTGGTGTGCTACCATATGAACTATTGGCACCGAGTTCTGGCCCTGGAGTAACATGTAGAGGTGTTCCAAATAGTGTATCAATATGAGCATGTATGTATAGTTATGATGCAAGTACATATAGTATAGCCAAAATTTATAAAGTCCACAAAACAATAGCGTGGACTGGTGAGTTTTCTGCATATATTTTAAGATCAAGATGTATGTTTGTATCTATAGGTTTTTGTAAGCACGTTAACTCTAGCAAAGTCCTATAATATAATATATGAATAACGACATTAAATTTGTTTAACATGGAATCCTAGATTATCCCATATTCCCAATGTTCTTTAAATCTTTGATTTACACATCAAAACATGAAATACATCAAAACAAGAATATTTTGCATTTCATAATACAATTGCTAAATAAAAAGGCTGCCAGATTGAGAACTAATTTGCGGCAAATGACTTTTTTGAAAAATCAATCAAAAGCTTATAACTAAAGGTTAATTCTCTAACTATATTCTAACATTCGGTATGATACCAAAATAGACCAGATTAGTTTTTGCAGTATAAAGTAATTCTTACTTATATTCTTACATTAGGGGTTAAGGAAACAAGAGTACGTACGCAGATTAGAACATTTTTCATATATAGTAGTTCTCAAATCCTTTGTAAGGTAGTTGTTTACCCTAAAATTTGGATAACAAATTAAACTTATATTGTGATTTTAAGGATATGTGATTTCACTCAACACCAATTGATAAATATAAAGATAAATAACAAAATTGAATTGTAAGTAAAGCAAATCGAACACATGATTAGAATCCCCCTTTATATAGTAGAGGACTTCTACTTATGGTATAATTCTAATTACAGAAGGAAATCACTTAATTAGCTAATTAACCACTTCTGATTTGATCCGTTCCGAGATTTACGCCGTGATCCTCGGCCAGTCACGGGTATCTCGCTCTTCCGTTATTATGCCATTTTCGATATCACTCGGTGCTTGTCTCTCTCGGATTCAATTGTTACCAACCTTGATCTCGAACTCGATGCCTCAACTTCGTGATTTAGTCGAAGTCGACCTTCGATGCAACATTCTGATCTCGATCAAATAGTAAAATCAGGTGGCCCCGATTTCAACCATATACAGATAGTCCCCTCATTTTTTGGAGTGTAATGACAAGAAATGAATTGAGCCGTCGATTTTTCGGATCTTGACAAATTATGACATCATCCCCATGACGTAAGCGATAGAAGCGACCGAAACGTCCCGTCGGTACAACTTCCAAAATCATTAATGAGCTTCAGTTGGTGGTCGGCCACTAGCGATGTTGAATCGTCACCGTAAATCCATAAATAGGCATTCTCCTCACTGAATCAAATTTTACTTTCACTTTCTTCCAATCTTCCAAGTTTTTACCACTCCCAAGTTCTTCCCTTCTACTAATCTTCAGGTTTCACCGCCAACCGCCAAACACCAAATCTTACTACCTTCTTCTTTCCGGAAACTCATAAAAATGGAAAAAACATCTAAAACAATTCCTCAAAAAAAGAAAGCTTCTTCTTCACGGTCGGCCGATGACAAAACGTCGGTGGATTCGCTCCCTGAGGAGTGTGTTCCTGGCCTTATAGCGTTAAATCCGATTTTAAGATCGAGAAACCTCCCTCGGTCCCCGGTCGATGCGAGCATGTATCGAAGTACATTTGCTCGATAACTGGGGGTACCTCGAATAGATTAAGAGGGACTGCAACTGGGGGGATAAAGTGATAGCGATCCATCCCCTGAAGAAAGCATTACTACCCACGTGGAAGGGTATCTGAGTGTTTGCACTTATCCTTTCACGCTCGGCCCTCTCAACCCTGTCATCATTGACTTCTGCCGTCAATACCAGGTCACCTTAGGCCAAATACATCCTTCCTTTTTGGCGCATAGTCATCATGATTCGATTCTTTCTGAGCAAAGCCGATGGGATGCCATTCACCCTCAATCACCTCATCAGGTTGTACATCTCCCGTATCTTTCGAGGGTTGATCAAACTCCAACATCGGGAAACCAAGGTGTTTTTATCGACGCTACTAGAAATCTGGTAAAAATCAACCACAAAAAGCGACCAATATTGGTCGCTTATGTCAATTTACCGACCAAAACGCGTCCAAACACGCTTGGTCGCTATATTGGCGGTCCTTTTACCTTAGCGACACTTTCACTTATGTCAATTTACCGACCAAAACGCGTCCAAACACGCTTGGTCGCTATATTGGTGGTCCTTTTACCTTAACGACCAACTTTGGGCGCTAAGGTAAAAGGACCAACTGTGCAGTGTAAAAAAAAATCGACCAACTTTGGTCGGTATAATATTTTAATAATATAAATTTACCGACCAAAGTTGATTGGTATATTTAAATTACTATATTTATTAATTATTATAATTTAAAAATTACCGACCAAAGTTGGTCGGTAAATTAAAATATAAATTATTTAAAAAAATATATATTTAATAATACAAACTAAAGTTGGTCGCTAATATAAAAATCTGGGTTCTTAAGCGACTAACCTTGGTCGCTAATCTTTAATTTTTAAATTTTTTTGTAGTCATAAGCGACCAACCTTGGTCGCTAATTTTCAGAATTTTTTTTTTAATAGGGAAGCGACCAACTTTGGTCGATTCTCTAGGTTATAATTTTGGTATAAAATGCCTGTTTTGGCAGCTACACCACCTGCCAGCATACCAAAATCCCTAAATAACAATACAGTTCAATAAATACAATACAATTCTATACAAAAATCCCCAAAACAACAACAACAACAACAACACAACAACAACAACAACACAATTCAAAATTACAAATTAAAACTAACAAATTAAAGTTCAATAGAACTAACAAAACTAAGTTAAAACTTATTACAACTAGTTCAAAACCGGTTCTATTTGTCTAGTTTAAAGTATATAAAAGTCAAGGAGTGTTTTTACATCATCATCACCGTCTGATGAACTTTTATCTATAAGACGGTATACATAAGGGTCTTGTGGAGGACGGGAAGAACGACCACGGGAGGAACGATCACGGGGAGGAACGCTCACGTGCAGGTCGAGCCTTTGGCGATGACTCAGGAGACCGGAGAATCGGAAAAGCTCCAGTAGATAGGAGAGTTCTGATCTGAGCTTGCATGCCAAGGTACTGAGCATCTCTAACCTTTTCTCTTTCCTTGGCTGCTTCTAGCTCGGATATGAGCCTTGTCATAGTCTCCGGCATAGCGGAGAGGCTCTCCCCATCAAGTTGCTCGCCTTGCGAGGAAGTCCCTATTCCTTTCATTCCACACTTATAGCTATGGAATTTTTTAATAGGAAGCCCGTATACCTTCCCCCATTTTGGACCACCAGCAGACTCCATCCATATTCTTTCAGCATCCTCGTCCGAAGGTTGGGTTGGCTCGCCCGACTCATTAGGTGGCTGAGTGCGGATGCATTCCTCCACGTTAGTTTGGAAGCGACCCTATACAAAAATTTACATTGAATTAGTATTTTGAAATTTATATAAAGTAAATTAAAAATACTTAATGAGAAGTGAAAACTTACATATACAGTCGAGGCCCGTTCCTCGACCCACCTTTCGTGATCCATCTCTTTCTTCTTCTTTACAATATGTGTCTCCTTGAATAGCTTATCTTGGTTCATTGGACGCCCCAACTTCTTTTCCTGAAAATAAATTAATTTAGTTAATAAACATAATAGATATACTTTGAAAATTAAAATAACTTAAGCAATTACGTACCAATCTTCTTTTTATTGTCCCTAGGCTGATCGCACCTCCAGTGTGCAAGGAGCCTCCCTTCTCAGATGCGCGAGCTTTCTTTCCTTTTTTGCTCTTCTCTAAGAACTTTGCGGTAATCATTTCTTTTGCAAATCATCCCACAAATTTTGAAGTAACCAATCAGGCTTCTTGTTCTTCTTTCTAGCTTCGGAGAAAGTATGCGACAACCGCTTGCGAGCTTTGTGATGAAAATTTGCAGCCACTTCCGTGCTATAGCGGTGTTCCCATATACACTTGCTCTGTATTTCAAAAGTTAAATATTATATGAAAATATCATAAATATAAATAATTAAACTGCTTAAAAGAACATTTATACCTTAAATTGATTGAAAATTTGCTCCTTCAGCGAGAATGAGAAATCAGTCCAGGTCGCATAAGGGCCATCATAAAGCTTTCTGATGGCTTTGGTAATTATCCTCGTAGTCTTATTACTCGGTATGAACCTGCAATTTAACCAAAAAAATACATTAATATCTCAGTAAAAGCTTTACAAAATAATAAACGCAAAAATAACAAATAACTCTTACCCATCTCCCTCAGGGACTATGAGGATCCTGCCATATTGATCATAATGCACCTCTTCGTCATCATCATCATCACCGTCCGATGCATGTATATCAGAGGCATGTGTGGAAGGTGTAGGGGGTCAGAGCTACTACCTCGCAGGCGAAGGCCTGAAATAGATGGAGTCGCTGATGAAGATGGCTGCGATCCCTGTGACTGCGACATAGCTGGATGGACCCCAAGTGGCTGTGATAATGATGGCTGTGACCCGAGTGGCTGTGACATGGATGGATGTGATCCATGTGGCTGTGACATGGATGGATGCGATCCATGCGATGTAGATGTCTGCGATCAACGTGGTCGTGAGGCAGCTGGACTGTATGCCGGACGTATAGTCATATGGCCCTGTGATGAAAGACCTGGTGTCTGCATGAAGGTGTAGGGCTCGTGATGTTGTGGCAATTCAATATAGCCGTGGCGTGGAGGCTAAGACATAGGCATAGGCATAGGCATCTCTGAAGAGGGTGGAAAAGATGGAGTATTATTTTCTACCCTCCTCTTTTCCTTCCTAGCCTTTTCTCGACCCGAGAACCAGTAGGGTCATTGTTACCTTGACCCTTTCCTGTCATCTGCATAATATAATAAATATTTAGATTGAAACATATAAGAAACTAGCTATAAAACGAGTGTTATTTAAAAAACCAACTTTTTAAAGCTCATCGACGTATTGTTCCTCGTCCGAGGATTCTTCTTCCTCACTTGTTTGAGCTTCATCAGTTGATTCTTCGTCCTCATTTTCTATAATTGTTACTTCATTTATATCAGCTTCTTCCAATATGTGTTCAGGATATTCTAAATCATTTTCTAACTGATCGTCCACTATTTGGTGAATACTGGAGATATCATTTTGATATGCAACATCTAACACATTCTCCACTTCCACCCTACCTACATGCTTAGTTTTTATTAAAACCCACCAATCGGACTTATTCCGCCGCAATGGATAAGGAGCATAATACACTTGCCTAACATTATGTGCAATTATGAAAGGATCATAGCGATCATACTCCTTCGTATGATTAACCTCAATTATGTTGTATTGATTGTGTACTCTTGTACCTCTTGTTGGATTTGGGTCAAACCACTTGCATCTAAAGAGTATCAATTTCTTATATGGCCAACCTGTATATTCTACTTCTATTATTTCTTTGAGCACACCATAATAATCAATATCTACAACTGGATTGCCATCACCACCTTGAACCCACACCCCGCTGTTGTTGCTATTTTTATTCNCTTTTGGGCGGGCTGATCGATCCTTCGGTAGTGCGTGGAGAGGTTGAGAGATGCACTTTTGGGATGGGCCGATCAATCCTTCGGCAGTGCATAGAGAGATTGTCTACCTTGTGACTCCGGCCGGTTGTCTTACTTTTGTATGCGCATGACTATTTGGTACTATTCTATTGGTATTGGCTTGACATGTATTTGGGAAAGAGGAAGTGTACATTGTTTTTTATTCTCAGTGATTACCTGGAATTCTGTACTTGATATGTACTCGTTGCTTACTGTCTTACATGTCTATTGTATTTCATCATATTTTGTCATATGTTATATTGTCGGACCTTAGTAAGAGTCTAATTTTCCATCTCGTAACTACCTCCCTGAGATTAGTTGGGCGACTTACTGAGTACACGTTATTTTTGTACTCATGCTGCACTTACTGTGCATTTTATTGCACAAGTACTCTCATAGCAATTTGAAGGATTAGGAGACTTAGGCTAGTTGCACCATCCGGAGGCGATACGCAACACGAAGAGTCACCCTCATACTATATCCGTGTCATTTTAAATTTCCTTGTTCAGTTGTATGTCGGGCAGACTTTGAATATTTGTAAAATTCTTAGAAATTGCTCATGTACTTGTGACATCGGGTTCTGGGGACGTGTTGAGATTTATTTCATTATACTGAATTGATGTGCTGTCCTATTTAAGTTTACTAAAATTTATTTGTTTGATTATGAGATGCAAGATAAGATAACGAGTTTGAATATGTTAAAACTGGAAGGTTATTTCAATTAATTAATGTTCTGGCTTGCCTGACCGTTTGTCCGGCGCCATCACGACGTTAGGGATTTTGGGTCATGACAACGTGGTATCAGAGTGCTAGGTTCCCGTAGGTCTCACGAGTCATGAGCAAGTCTAGTAGAGTCTTGTGGATCGGTACAGAGATGTCTGTACTTATCTTCGAGAGGCTACGTAGCTGTTAGGAGTATTTCCCTTCTCTATTCTTCATCGTGCGAGTTGATTCCTTTGAGGCTTATGCCTATGTTCATTCCTACTCAATCTTGTGCGTCGCGAAGCGCTTTCTATGGATCAGGAATTTGAGGAATGTGAATGGTGCTACGAATTAAATTCGAGATGCTTCTATGTGTAGATGGTCGTGGTTGTTGTTACGTCCCTGTAAGGTTAATACGTCATTTCAGCTCAGTAGCTGTGATTTTGGATGCCTTAAGGTTGTGCTCAGGTAGTGATGATGGTTGCAATTGATCGTCGCGCTGTGTTGATATGGTAATAGAAAGTTTGCCCGTGTGTTGGGGAAGATAAATGGTTGAAGGGAGATCTTCTCAGAGTATGATTTCGAGAATTCAATGC
The DNA here is from genome assembly GCA_005239525.1 of Nicotiana knightiana. Lineage (NCBI taxonomy): Eukaryota > Viridiplantae > Streptophyta > Magnoliopsida > Solanales > Solanaceae > Nicotiana > Nicotiana knightiana. The sequence continues at coordinate 43,291 of ML384611.1, read as the reverse complement.
TTTTGTTCCGGCAGAGGGAAGGCATTTGGATTTTGGATGGTTTAGTTGAAGTTGATAAAGTAGTAAGACTTGGTGTCTTCAATCGAGATGGGGTATGCACCTGTGACGTGTAGTCGTTGTAGTTGATCGAATGGAATGTGTTAGGTTTGTCGGTGCTATGGTTTCATCGATTGTGTGGGGTCAAGTATTGAGAAGAAGTATTGAGGAATGCGGTTGGCAAGGAATGATCCTGGAATGAAGCAGAGCATAGGATTGGGTATTGAGGTCGCAAAGAGCGTGCATTTCAGCGTCGCTGGGAGCTGTCAGCAGACGATTTCTTCAGGTGGGTTGTCTTCTGGGGATAGGTTAGCAATGGTGGGGTTGGCAGGTTCTGCGAGGGGTCCTAGTGGCTAGTTGGTAGGAGATAGAATGTGTAAATAATGCTAGGGAATTCGGGTATTTAAGAAGTGCTAGCAAGGGAATTTGGAAGATTGGGATGGTTTGGCTGAGCAAGATCGTGTTATCAAAGGAGGAAGGATCTCAGCAGGGTCTAGGGTGGTGCTAAGAGTTGCTTCGGGCTAAGGGGGGGAGTCCCACCATCTGCAGTAGGGTTGTAGGGTTGTCTACTCATAGGGTTGCGAATTGTCGGCTTATAGGCAAGTGATTTCAACTAAGGAAGGAGGAGTAAAATGGTAATTGTGCGTAGTATTTGATGGATTTGTGCAAAACGTGGCCTTGTCAGGTCAGGGTTAGGCTTTGGAAGATTCAAATTTTGCTTAAGGCATGGGCGAGTTATAGGGATAGTGACTCAGTTACGTGTTTCATTGAAAAAGGTGTTCCTGTGCCAGGAGGGCCTTGGAGTGATTGTATTTGGGGCCAGTCAGAGTGGGTGACTCTCAATAGCGGTCCCAATGAGTTCAAAAGTTAAAGAATGCGGCGATTAGATATTTCAGGCAGCAATATGGTCGAGAATCGAGGCTTTGCCGAATAATTTCTGAGAAAGGGGAGGATGGTTGGAATGTTCTATGATATGTTTCAGCAGGCATGATAATATTGGAGGAGTGACAGGAATAGACTTTGAATTGAAGAAAAGAAGTATCAAAAGGGTATGAGACGGGTTGTGAGATTTGGGCAACGTAGTCTCGTGAATCAAGGTCACTCGGGATGAGTGAGGGTTGAGTTTTCTATGGGTTGAAGGAAGTTGTTATTGTTCCTAAGGCAATTAACAGTGATTAAAAGGTGATTGTTTATTTATCCATGGTTGAAATGGCACCTTTGCGGCTGTGATTGGTTCCTTTGATGTGATTTAGTTATGCATGTGGTCTATGTCGGTGTGTGCGGGGCTTGTCGGCTGTCGTAATGGGTTTTATGTGGGAATTCACTCGTGAGTTGAGGTGCTACTCTTGAATTGAGTCAAGTAAAAGTTTCTATACAATGAAGTGTTCACCCTATTGGTGGTTCGAAAGCTATGATGGGTTTCTTGCGCTACCTCATGTTGGTATGTTAAGTGCTGGAAGCAGTATGTAACTGGGAGAAAGAATCGAGATTCAGGTCCGATGTTTATAAGGATGTCATGAGCTCGGAAGAGCAAGACAGACTAATTTGAAAGTTCAGTATAAGTTGGTATTATCTTCAGTGTCGCCTGAGATCGATATTCGGTGGAAGAGGCTTTATACCCTGGTCATGGGTTATTGAGGTGTTTTGCGGCCTTAGCATGGTCGGTGTCATGAATGTGCAGACTGGTTGCCTTGTGTGGGAGGTCGTGGAAGCATGATCGCGAAAAGATTATATAAGTGTGGCATGTAGTCACTTGATGGAATTCAGCTTTGGACTGAATATGAAGAAGTGCAATATTGCTTAATTGAGAATTTATGCCTGGAGGGCGTTCAGTTCAGTTGATTATGGACTTTGGGGTGTTAGTCCCGGTGATGACGGTTGTTCTCGTGTGTTATGAGAAAAGGTAGGGTTAATGTGGACCAAGGTAAAAGCTAAATAGCTAAGTTTGGTGCGAGCAAGGTGGCTCGATGTTTGTGGATGGATTTTTTAATGATTATGGGCTCCGTACGAGCCAGGCATGTCCCTTTCAGTGGAGCTCTTTTCATGGAAAGATATTAGAAAAGCGGGTGTTGTCCCGTCTTCGTCGAATTTATGTGTTATGGTGATTATGCCATGCGAGTTGTGAAAACGGCTTGAGGATCCCTTATATGTTGAGGTCCCGCGTAGTGGGGATGTTATGTGAGCAGGATAGCTCNTATATATATATATATATATATATATATATCGCACCTCAGTTGTGCTTGAGTTTTATAGCCTACGACTTTATCAGTCTCCCCAGGATAGTATTATGCACTCAGCGTGGTTGTGATCGATATTCGGTAATTTGTAATAGTGAGCAATTAGCTTTGTATATATTTCCTTACGTGAGTTTTATGTTATTTGGATCGGGTGGCACGCCGCACACGGTGATGTTATTTGGGATCGGGTGGCACACTGCCACAGGTATGTTATTTGGATCGGGTTTCACGCCGCAATAGTGTGTTGAGATAAAGGGTTAATATGTATTTATTTTCTTGTGTTTTATTTACTATTCTTGGTAAGAATTCATATTAGTTGAGTGAGCTGAATAGTTCTGTCCTGAGTCGTTTATATATATCATGTTCGAGTTATGGCCTATTGGCGTGATATGGTGTCATGTGTGGTGGTATCGTCATCATTATAGCAGGATGTATGTATAATTGTTATGAGGTGCATTGGGAGCATCAGATTCGTGGAATTTTGGCCATTAAGGTTCAGGGAGCGTCATTGTGGTCAGATGATGAGTTGTGCGGTGCATGGTGCTGATTCGGCAAGGGTATGCAGTTATGATCAGGTATATCGTGTGCTAGTTGATGCAGTGCTTATATATATTGAAACTAGGCCTGGCTAGAGAAATTTCAGGTGTTTGAATGAATTCTAAGCTTATTATATGAATAAAGAAGAAATCTCCAGATTTGATCATGCTATTGCGCTCGACTGGGTTGTTGTAGCACGGGCAGCTGCTCGAGATGTTAAACAGCGATTTCAGGTAACTCCAAAGCAGCTCTTACCACGTTCGAGGACGAACGTCGATTTAAGTGGGGGAGAATGTAACGACCCGACCGGTCGTTTTGAGCTCTAGCGCGTCGTTCAGCATTTTGAGGCCATGAGTAACTTCGTTTCAGGTATTATGACCTGTGAGCGTGGTCGGAATTGAATTCTAGGAAGTTTAGAATTTATTTGGAAAGGAAATTCTCATTTCAGAAGCTTTAAGTTGAAGAAGTTGAGTAAGACTGAAATTTTGAGTAAACGACCTCGGAATCAGGATGTGAAGGTTCCAACAGGTTTGTATGGTGATTTCGAACATGGGCGTATGTCCGGATTGGGATTTGGGTAACTAGAGAGCGTTTTGGTGTTGGAAGTCTGCATTTTTGAAGAAATTTCCTAAGTTTGGCTTGAAGCGCATTTCAATGATATTGATGTCCTTTTGGGATTTCGAGTCTGGGGATATCTTCGTATGGTGATTCTGGAGTTGAGAGCGCGATCAGAAGTGAATTTGGATGTCTGTAGGTCATTTTGGAGCCATTTGTCTAAAGATAGAAATTTTAAGGTTTTTGGGAAATCCGGTCGGAAGTGGAAGTTTTGATATCGAGGTCGGAATGCGACTCCGGAAGTTGGAGCATGTCCGTAATGTTGAATATGACTTGTGCGCAAAAATTGAGGTCAATCGGGCATGATTAGATAGGTTTCGGCGTCGGATGTAGAAGCTTGAAATTCTAAGTTCTTAAAGAATTGGATTTGAGTGCGTTTCGTGATTTCGGCGTTGTTTGATGTGATTTGAGGGCTCGAGCAAGTTCGCGTTATGTTTTGGGACAGGTTGGTATGATTGGACGGGGTCCCGAGGGCCTTGGGTGGATTCCAGGTAGTTAACGGATCAAAGTTGAAGGTTGGAAAGGGCTGGTTTCTACTGTCATCTGGTGCAACCACACCTGTGAGGAATTGGCCGCAGGTGCGGCCTGGGAGTCGGAGGTGCGAGTTTGGCTTGGCCTGGCTGGGAACCGCAGGTGCGATGAAAATTCCGCACCTGCGAAGCCGCAGGTGCGGGAAATAAGCCGCAAGTGCGGGTGAATTGGTCGCACCTGCGGGATCGCAGGTGCGGATGAAGGATCCACAGGTGTGGAAAATGGGCCTGGGCAAATTCTTTTTAAGCGAGAGTTTAGTTCATTGTCTTCACTTTCTTCATGGGATAGGCAATTTTTGAAGAGCTTTTAAGAGGGATTTCACCAAGCTTCAAGAGGTAAGTTCTTCTACTTGGTTCTAAGGTCAAATACAAGATATTGGATGGATTTTTGCGCATGAAATTGGTAGGAAAATTGCGAAACTTTGAAGAACCCTAGAATTTTGTAAATTGGATTTTTAGCCACGAATTAAGCATGAACATTAGAGTAAATTTTATAATTGAGTTAGTAAGGCTATGGGTAGAAGGTATCTTTGGGAATTTCGGATTTTCGGGCACGTGGGCCTGAGGGCATTTTGGTCATTTTGCTGAGTGGGGTTGGGAAAGTATATAATCTTAAATTGTTGTGAGTATTAGGATGAATTTTCACTGCTATGTCATGTATGAGGTAGTTTCGGAGCATGGTGCATCTGTTGGGGTCATCGGAAGGGCTTGGAAGCCGGTGTTGGAACTTCGGAGCGAGGTAAGTCTCCTTTCTAACTTCGTGAGGTGGAATCGTCCCCCTCGGTGAATTAATTCAATACATGTTATTATCTTCGGGGGCTACGTATGCACGAGGTGACGGGAGTCCGTGGGTAGCTACTACTATGCCATGTACGGGTAGCCTAGGACCCACTAGCATGCTTTATGTGTGTACCTGTAACCCTTCCTGTAATATTAAACTGCTAATATGAGCGAAAACATAATTAAAAGAAAGTTGTTTTCGCTGTGAATATATTTGTGTATCTGGACTTGGTTGTATTATGAAGTGTTACTAAATTGGACAAATGAGTTTCAAAAACGAAGATTTCAAAACCTATATTTCTTGTTTCTTTTAATAAAGACTTTACCATTTTCCTTAGAAAAACGGTTTTCTTGATAAAATACGACTTTATTATGTGGATGTGTAACTTTGGGTGCCTGAGTTGCTTGAGTGATTCGCGAGCAGGAAGACCCTGTAATTGTGCATGTATTATTATGAGCACCTGAGTCGCACGTATGATTCGCGAGCAGGCTAGCCGTATTATATTGAGATGTGCACTTTTGGGACGGGCCGATCGATCCCTCGGCAGTGCCCAGAGAGGATTATTATATTGAGAGCCGCACTTTTGGGTCGGGTCGATCGATCCTTCGGCAATGTGTGGAGAGGTTGAGAGATGCACTTTTGGGACGGGCCGATCGATCCTTCGGCAGTGCATAGAGAGACTGACTACCTTGTGACTCCGGCCGAATGTCTTACTTTTGTATGCGCATGACTATTTGGTACTATTCTGTTGGTATTGGCTTGACATGTATTTGGGAAAGAGGAAAGTGTACATTGTTGTTTATTCTCAGTGATTACATGGAATTCTGTACTTGATATGTACTCATTGCTTACTGTCTTACATGTCTATTGTATTTCATCATATTCTTTCATATGTTGTATTGTCGGACCTTAGTAAGAGTCTAATTTGCCCCCTCGTCACTACCTCTCTGAGGTTAGGCAGGCGACATATTGAGTACACGTTATTTTTTACTCATGCTGCACTTGCTGTGCATTTTATTGCACAGGTACTCTCATAGCAATTTGGAGGATTCGGAAACTTAGGCGAGCTGCACCATCCGGAGGCGATCCGCAGCTGGAAGAGTCACCCTCATACTGTATCTGTGTCATTTTAAATTTCCTTGTCTAGTTGTATGTCGGTCACGCTTTGTAATATTTGTAAAATTCTTAGAAATTGCTCATGTACTTGTGACACCGGGTTCTGGGACATGTTGGGATTTATTTCATTAAACTGAATTGATATGCTATCGTATTTAAGTTTACTAAAATTTATTTGTTTTATTATGATATGCAAGAGAAGGTAACGATTCTGAAAATGTTAAAACTGGAAGGTTATTTCAATTAATTAATGTTCTGTCTTGCCTGAGCTTGTGTCCGGTGCCATCACGACCTTAGGGATTTTGGGTCGTGACATTGTTGTTGTATTCAATGTACTTATTTGTTTGTATTTTATTGTTGTATCCAATCTATTTACTGTTTGTATTCTGTTTATTTGAGTGGTTGTATTCAGTGTATTTCACTGTTTGTATTTATCTTATCCACTGTTTGTATTCCGATTTTCACTATGTTTGTATTCAATGTATTGACTGTTCGTATTTACTAATTCAAAGTATATTGATGTCATATTTTACTACTTGAGAAAAAAGGCAAGTATGACAAAACTAACACATTCAAATTCACCATTGTTGACTGTATATTCAACACAATAATTACTGAAATTTTTGACAAGTATAATGATACAAGTAATGATGCTAGTTTAGCCAAGACAAAAGATGTTGTATGTGAATACATAAGGGGCTACAGGTTGCTAGCTAATGTAGCATGGAATACAATCAACGATATTTTGATACCAATCAACTTGAAAGAGAAACTTCGTTGGATTTTGGCAATTGTATCATTTAAGGTCAGATGTATCAATGTATATCACTCCTACCAATCAACAAGTCATGATTCTTATGCAAGTTCTGAGATAGATAAGCTTGCTAAGATTATACCTCTGTACATATAAACCAGTGGTTTTTATAGAGACAAGCAAGGCATAGATTGGTCCCATGAACTAGCATACAATGACAAGGCACAAACTGATGCTTTTGGTGTTGTGTTTGTATCAAATGTGTCTCAACAACGATATAGGAGCATGTATCATTCAATAATATTTTTATTCTTGTAGAATTTATAATCATATATATGCCTTGTATTTAATAGTTATCAATCGACCTTTTGCGAGGAATGTGGGTTGTATGTCGCAACATGTGCAGAGTATTTGAGATCTTGTGGTTTGGTTCCACAAACAACCTTTGATCCTAATTTACTCCAACAAATATATGGTGCAGTCCTTTGGTACTATGTTATAGAAGTTAGATGTCGATGCGATAAGCAACAATGAAGCACCGACAAAGATTGTTAGGCAAATCACAGAATTGGATACTAGTATGAAGATAGTTATAGAATAGTTTTATGTTTTCCAGATTGTATTCTCATCTTATTACTAAATTGTTCTTGGGTTTAAGAAATCTTTATTTTGAATACTTTCCGTTTTGAACATTTATGGTCCTTTTAACTATTTGAAGTCTTGAGTAGCTTCATATGATGTATTATGACTAAGATTCAGTTTGCTTTTGTATTAGACCTCGGAACAGTGTTTTTTATGATCCCGTTAGGTCCAAATGATAATTTTGAACTCGAGCATATGCCCAAAATGTTATTTGGATAGTTCTAGGATGTTTCGACACCGTTTCTCCAAGTATAAGTGGTATAACATTAAGAAAATGATCTCCAATTTTGGTTTCTATTAAATCATTAGATCGGTATGGAAATTATGGAGCTATAACAAAAAGAATCATTGAATTTGGACATCGTATGAGAGGGTTATGCCCACTTTCGGGTGAAATAGAAACGATTGCCCATCGCCAGCACCAAGGGTACCGTGGGTGCTGGGAATCTTGATGTTCTGGAACCAGCACCACTGGAAGCGCCCCATGCTACCTGTGGCGCCCGAAACGTTGTATATTCATTTTGGGGTTCATTTATCCCCAATTTTCTTAGCCGACTTTTTGGTTTTTGTCCACTATCTCAGGACCTCCAACTCCCCCATCTTCAAGGTGAGTAACCTCTTACTAATCTGGTGTTTCATTCCATCAATTCTGCCCTACAACTAACTCAATCCTCCATTAGATACATAGATCTTCAAGTAATTAATTCAAGAACTCAAAGGAGGGTTTTGCAAGATTTTTTCCGAAAGTAATCCTACACCCTTAGACTTACATGTATGGATATATTATGGGGATATGAGTATGAATTGAGTATTGGGAATTATGGTATGGTGATTGGAAGCCATAAATTCCCAATTTAAATACACAACCATTGTAGAGATTGAAAGGTGATTATTTTGTGGAATTTTGTTGGTTGGGTGTGGATGGATTGTCAACTATGTGATGTTGGAAGTTGTGAATTGTTTAAGAATGATGGTGGGATAAATTGCTGGTAAATGGCAGTAGTTGGAGTAAATAATTCTATGGTTATGAGGTGTAGAGATTCATGCCTACTACATGTTTGATAAAATTCCTAAACAACTTAAATTATGGAATTTGTTACTAATATTGGTCCCATTGGATGTTGTTATTTTAGATTGAAGTTGCTTAGTGTATTGGATCATTGTAGTACCATTAATGGATGAATTGAGGTATGTTGGCTAAACTACTCTCTTAGAATTGAATTCCAGATGTTCCTGTAAGTTACAAGTATTTGACTCGAGTTCCTAATTCCTATGTTCTAAGTTATTCCTTATAAATTTGACTATCCCGAATGAGACTTATAGTGAAAGATATATGTTCAAAGTATGGGTCGTGTATTAAAATGTTATGGCTTTGAGTCGTGTTCCAAATGAAAGCTAGTATGCCAAATTGTGTGAGAAAAATCGATATGCTTAAGACTCTTAAATTGCTCATATGTGTACCTAAAGTGTTGATTGGAAATGCCTTGTTGTTGATAATATATAAAGGTGTTCAAGAGTGAAAGAAGTGAGTTGGTGATATAAAGTGTGGTGTTCGTGCCACGAATGAAAGTTATATGTGTGGCAACAGTTCCAATGAAATGAAATGATAGTTGAAATATTATTGTCATGACCCCAGTTCACCCTCCGTGAACATGTCGTAATGGCACCTAGTCCCTATAACTAGGTAAGCCTAACAATGCGGAAAAACAAAAAAACTTGCGGAATAATTAATTAAAACTGAACAACTAAAGAAAGACTGTATATAAATGCCGCTTGGCATACACAACCCAAAAATGCGGAAGTCTACAATATTATCCCAAAACCTGGAAACTCACGAGAAACACAGGCTAACAGAAATATACTACACTGCTCTAACTCCAGAATGTCTAAACAACTGAAAGGAAGGAAAAGCTTTCCACTAAAGCTGGAATAAGATAGAGACTCCTGGTCTGCAGACGCGGCAGATGTACCTCGAAGTCTCTGCTAGATCTCTCAACCTCGGGGATAGTGCGCCTGGGTGGAGGTACATTGATCTGCACATGAAAAACATGCGCAGAAGGGGCATGAGTACACCACAACGGTACTCAGTAAGTGCCAAGCCTAACCTCGGTCGGGTAGTGACGAGGAAGGTCAGGGCCCTACTGAGGTTAAACAATATAATAGGAATTTATAGTATGAAAACAGACAGTAATAATGAGTACAACAGTGAAATAAGACAGGTCAAACAAAGCAATAACAAAAACACAAGAATAGAGTACACACGGAATATGTACAACTCAATAACAATGGTAACAATGAGGATCTCCCAGGATACCCTCCTGTAGTCCTTTTCTCAATTGTCCAGTGGATCTGTCGGGATACCGTCCCGTAGTCCATCATATGTATATCCGAAGGATCTCCCAGGATACCGCCCCGTAGTCCTTTTATCAATGTGCAGGGGGGTCTATCGGGAATCGAACCCGCAGTCCCAAAGTAAATATGCAAGGGGATCTGTCGGGAAACTAACCCGCAGTCCCAAAGTAAATATGCAGGGGGATCTACCGGGAATCTAACCCGCAGTCTACCGGAATCCCACATCCGTAGTCCCAATGTAAATACGCAGCCACAACAAGAAGATATTCGGATATAGAATGGAAAGAAAAATACAAGGCTACAAGTAGTTCTATCCTAACATGCTTCACGTAGTACAATCAAAGTAACTTAAGCAAATAGGCAATTCAAGCCAACTAGGCATGCTTTTCTAAACTAACATAGGCTATAATTGCAAGTAGAATAAAATAGGTAAGAAGAAACTCAGTCGAAGTATTTAAAGTAAAAACTGGATTTTCAACAATTAGCACAAGTACGCGCTCGTCACCTTACGTACAAGGCATTCAATTACCAATTATCACATCTTAGGGGAAAAGTCCCCCACACAAGGTTAGATAAGCCACTTACCTCGAACCGGCTCAAAATCAACTCGAAAGCACACGTTTGCCACAAGTATCCGACTCCAAATGGCCCAAATCTATTCAAATAAATTTCATATCGTAAATAACATCTCAAGCAACTGATTCTATAATTTAATTCAAAGTTACATGGCGAAATTAGGTAAAATGATCAAAACGCCTCTCAGGCCAGCATCTCGGAATCAGATAAATTTTACATTTTCAGAACCCTCGTACTCTCACGAGTCCAGCCATGTAAAAATCTCTCAAATCGGAGGTCAATCACCCTTTCAAACCCCAATTTTGGAAAAAACCTAAGTTCTACCCAAAACACCAAATTTCACCCATGGAAATCTTTGATTTTAAGTTGAAAACATGTTAAATGATGTTAATGATTGAAAGAATTGAGTAAAAACAAAATTATAAATGATTTGGAAGAAGTCTTGTTCTTGGAAAAATCGTCGCATTTGCGATGGCAGACGTCGCATTTGCGAACCACTTGGCCACATTTGCTATCAATCTTGCTCAGACCCATCTTCGCATTTGCGATGCTGGCTTCGCAAATGCGAAGCCTGCAGATCAGTTACACCAGCAAATTCCAACGTTCAAAATGCATCTGTGGCCTATCCAAAACTCACCCGAGCCCTCGGAGCTCCAAAGAAAATATACACACTACCTTAAAAACATCCTATGAACTTATCTGTGTGATCAAATCGCCAAAATAACATCATATTCATCGAATTAAGCCTCAAAATCCATGAATTCTATCAAATTTCATAAAACATCAAATTTTCCATTTTAAGTCTGAAACACGTCAAACGAGATCCGTTTTCAACCAAACCTTATATAAGACCTGTACCGGGTGCCGGAACAAAAATACGGGCCCAATACCATCACTTTCTAATAAAATTTCATTTTTAATTTCCTTAAATATTTTCAGAAAACAATTTTACTCAAAAATTCATTTCTCGGGCTTGGGACCTCAGAATTCGATTCCGGGCATACGCCCAAGTCCCATATTTTCCTACGAATCCTCCGAGACCGTCAAATTATGGGTTCGGGTCCGTTTACCCCAAATATTGACCGAAGTCAAATTTATTCATTTTAATATCAAAACTTAGCATTTTTCATAGAATTTCATATTTAAGCTTTCTGGCTGCGCACCCGGACTGTGCTCGCAAATCGAGGAAACCCTAAATGAGGTTTCTAAGGCCACGGAAGCACGGAATGGGTGAGAAAACAGGTGATGACCCTTTGGCTCGTCACAATTATGAAATGAGCCTTGATTCAATTGCTCCAAACTGACTCCGAAATAGAATTTTCCAAAAGCAATGTAATCAAGTCATGTCCAAATGTGGTTCCTCTAACTAATGCAATGCTTAGTACCTATTTCCAATAGATTACTAGCTCTTACATAATCATGAGTTGAAATTGTGTATTGCCCTTTAGGGGGAAGGTATTTCAAGAATAGATTGTGTGTTACTCGTTTATGATTTTAACTTGTTCTTCGATTGCCAATCATTTAAATCCATTTTTTGGAAAGAAATCCATTGGGTTTAAAGTCTTCATTACTAATGAACTCAAAGTTGTAATTTCCGAAATATTCTATTTGTTGCTATTCACGACCCCAAATGAAAACTAGTCGTGATGTCGCCTATCGTGGAACTAGGCCAGCCAAAACCACACTCAAATCGAAATAATATTGCATTTATGTCATTAATAAACTGATAACCCATAAATGTTTCTTTTAAAAAATTTTAAAACAGATAAAGCTACACCGAATATTAAATACAACCCCCGAGATCCCGGTGGCACTGGTCATGAGTATCTACAGAAAAATATACAACTCAAAAAAAATAAACTTTATAATAGTAAACAGGAGAGAGAGTAGGACTGCGGACACGTGCAGCTACATCGTAAAATCTCCGAGAAGTCTCTGAAACAGATACACAACACTCTGTCCTAACACCTGGATCTGCACACAAGGTGCATGGAGTATTGTGAGTACGCCAACTCAGTGGTAATGAAGATAAATCAGGTCTGAGCAGTAACAAACACATAAAATCAAATCATAATTTCACAATAAGCACAACCTTTCTTTCCAACAGTGTATATGTTAAATCATCACGCTTAAAAGCCGATTTCGGGAAAAAACATGGATCAGAAACTTCCCCTCGGGCATACCTCACAGTCACTCATGATAAGCCGCTCAGGCATACCTCACAGTCACTCATAATCAGCCCCTCGGGCATACCTCACGATCACTCATGCCTCCCAATCACTCGACACTCGCACTCAGTAGGTACCTGCGCTCACTAGGGGTGTGTACAAACTCTGGAGGGGATCCTTCTGCCCAATCGCTAATATCAAGCCAGCTCGTGGCATATCATATCCTCACAATCAAGCCCTTGGCCTCGCTCGATCAGCAACTCTCAAAATCCCCTCGAGCGTATTAGTAAAACGGGGTACTCGACCCAAAAACATCATTTTATATCTCAAAATAGTGTAAATAAGGCCGAGTTTTGAAATTAGTTAAACACAACATGACTGAGTGTAAGTCATAAGTCAACAAAGTGAGGAAATAGCATTAAAAAGCCCCCAAGGGGTCCAAACAAGTCGGCACAAGGCCCCAAACATGGCTTACAGCCCAAATATAACAATAGTCTTTAAACATAATTTAACATATGATTTAAAAGTAAATACGCAACTCAATAGTTTTCACATCAAGTCCAAATCCAAAATCAATGCACGCCACACACCCGTCATCTGGCATGTGTGCCACTCCGACAATAGTGAAAAAATACGAAGTTCGGGGTCCCATACCCTCAGAAAAATATTTACAGTCATTACTTACCTCAACCCGGGCCAAAATACTAATCCGCAATGCTCTTTCCCCTCGAATCGGCTCCCGATTGTTCCGAATCTAACCAAAACCAGATTAGCATCATCAACATACGATAAATGAACAAGGCCCAATTGACAACTATCAATTTTTGGCACAATTCCAGAAATTGGCCAAACCCGAGCCCCGGGCCCACGTCTCAAAATTCGATAAAAATTGCGTCACAAGAATCTTATCCTTTCTCGAGTCTACACATATAAAATGCATCAAAATCCGACCACAAACAACCCCTAAATTCCTTAATTATAAGTCTCAATTTTCCAAGCTCTAATCCCCCAATCTATGCCATTAAATCCACTAATTCCAAGCCTAATCTGTCATATAATAACATAGAATCCAGTTTATAGTCCGAGAAACTTACCTCCACCGAAGACCCTCGAAATCCTTCTTCAAATTGCTCTCAAAATGGCTCAACCCGCATGCAAAAATGATGAGAAATGTCAAAAATTCACGGAGGCACATATTTATAGTTCCTGCCCAGTTAAACTGCACCTGCAGCCAGAATCTCGCACCTGCAAGCCCGCTCCTACAGTCGCAGGTGCGCACCTGTGAAAAGTCACTGAAACTCAAAATTTCGCACCTGCGACACCGCAGGTGCGGTCCCACGTCCGCATCTGCGGTCCCTCACTGAGATGCCCAACTTCTGCTTCTGCAGATTCCTTTCTACTTCTGCGGGCCCGCACCTGCGGTTCCCCATCCATAAGTGAGGTCACACCAGTAAAGTGGCACCAGCAGTAGCTTTGCTGCAAATTTACAAGCCCAAATCTCCGGTAACCATCCGAAATCAATCCCGAGCCCCTCAGGCCCCCAACCAAAAATGCCAACAAGTCCCATAACCTTATTCAAACTTAGTCGAGCCTTCAAAACACAAAAAACAATGCAAAACACCAAAATCACATCAAATACAAGCCTATGAACTTTGAAACTTCTAAATTTCACCAAGGATGCCGAAACCATTCAAAACACATCCGATTGACCTAAAAATTAGCACACATATCCAAAATGATATTACGAACCTGCTCCAACTTCCAAAATTCCATCCGACTCTGATAGCCTATTTTCCACTGCCAACAGAAAATCGCCAAATACTAACTTTCGTAAATTCAATCCTAATTCTACACCGGACATGAAAACCACATTCCGAACATACTCCTAAATCCCAAATCACCTAACGAAGCTATCCGAACCATAAAATCTACATTCCGAGGTTGTTTACCAATAAGTCAACTTCCGGTTGGCTTTTCCACTATTGAACCAAGTTAAGAGAGTAAGTGTCTTATTTCTCTCCAAAAGTTGCTTCGAACCCGAGCCAACCAATCTAACACAACATAATGAAGTTGAACCACATATAATGAAGAAAAAATGGGGGAAATAAGGCTATTACTCTCAAAACGACTGGCATGGTCGTTACATATATATGATGATGATCCATGAAAGGAAAGAAATGAATGTGTGGAATATGAAATATGCCCATCGTGTAATGAATTAAGAATCATATATATGGCCAAGAGAGATAATGAAACAATGATGTTGTAAGTGATTGAAAGTGCCAACGATGCTATGAATGATTTGAAAGGTTGTGAGGTAAATGCATTTGTATTGTGGTTTCCTTTATATGCAAATCAAAAATATTTTTGGGTGTATCGTTAGTCGCCTAGGAAGGGTAGGTTGACATAACCTAACCCCAAAATACACCTCCACCCGCATACATTGGGGTGAGGTGGCAGAGCCTCTTTGTGTAGGGATTGTGGTATTAAAATTACACCTCCACCTGCACACGCTGGGGTGAGGCGGCAGGGATTCTTTGTGTAGAGAATATGGTATTTAAATAACACATCCACCCGAATACATTGGGTAAGGTGGTGGGGCCACTCTGTGCAGAGGTTGTTACAACGGATCTCTCAACCAAAAATAATACAATCTTCGTATTTTGGAAAGTATTATGTTTTAACTTGGAAACTTAGATACCATTGTTGTTTCCATAGTTTTCCCTTTCTTAAATTGGCATTCTATTTTGAAAGAGGACAATTAGATTTACATACTAGTACTATTTCACATATACTAAAGTCCTTTTTTCTCGGGGGCGCTACATCTTCAATGGATACAGGTGGTTCATCAGCGTGCAACTTTGGTCCTCTTTAGCAGTCACTCTGTATTCAGAAGGTTTTGGTGAGCTCTACTCTATTCCGAGCCTGATGTCAATGATGTTGTACATTGTGTTTTGAGGTATAGCTGGGCCTTGTCGTTACTTCCATACTACTCTTATGTTGAACTTAGAGGCTCTGTATAAAGGTTATGGGTGGTGTTTGATTTTGGGAATTGAAGTAGAAGTGTTGGTATTTGGCAAACATGTTTATCATTATATCTATAAGCTTGTGATATTTTGGAAATTGTAAATGAAGCGGTTAATGATAATGAAACATGTGTTGTTTATAAAATCCTTTCAATGTTTAATTAATAGAGTACATCTCCTATTTATTCATGGATGAGTGTGGGTAGAAGGAAATATAATAGGCTTGCTCGGTCGGGTTCACTCAGTTGAGCGCCGATCGCGCTCCCCGAGTTCGGGGCGTGCCAAATTTGGTATCAGATGCCTCGGAGCCATATCTGGTAGATTCCTTCTTATCAGTGTGTTTTATACCATATTTATAATAAGGAGGCTACTTGGACATTTAGAAATTTCATCCTTCTTTGATACTCCAGATCGTGCGATATAGTTCAAGATATGAAGCTAATTTCCTCGTCATGTCTCATTTTCCATATGAGTAACCCATGGGTTGCGAATGAATGAACCAATTTCTAGGGGAAGTGTGATTACCCAATAGGTCATCACGTATTATAAAACCTAATTCTGTGATCCGAAGCCTTAAAAATCATGTTTTAGCCTTTCTCGATTTGCGTGTTCAGACCAAGCGTCTTTCCAGAAAGCTTTTATGTTAAAAACTTAAGGAAATAAGAAACTTTTTCCTAAAAGCTTCATTTGAGTTGACTTCGGTCAATATTTCTGGTAAACGGACCTAGATTTGTATTTTGACGGTCCTGGTGGGTCCGTATCATGATTTGGGGCTTGAGGGTATGCCCCGAATTGACATTGGAAGTCCCTAGCCCGAGATATTGGACTTTTTCAAAATTTGATAGTTGAAGGCTAAATGAATTGGAAATGTTTGATAAAAGTTTGACTTTTTGGATAATGGGTCTGTATTTTGGTTCCGGCGCCCGGTATAGGTCCAATACCACATTTAGGACTTGTCTGTGAAATTTGGTGAGAAACGGAGTTGGTTGGACGTGATTCAGACGTCCGGTTGTGAAAATATAGATTTTAAATTGTTCTCAAAGATTTCATTTGATTTAGTGTTCAATTCGTAAGTCTACGTGTTATTTTGACGATTTGATCGCACAAGCATATTCATATGATCTTTTTAGACTAGTGTGCACTTTTGGTTTTGTTACATCCCATAATTTAATATTAGAATTAGTCATAGTAATCCGTATGAGATAGAAGGGATTATGACCATTCATCAGATTATAGAGGATTTGTGACTATGTTCTTGTAAGACTCCGTAAGTTTAAAAATATTGATACCGTTAAATGGGATTGTTTGGGCTTATGAATTTGGAAGGTTGTCAGCCTGATATATTCACTTTCAACACAGTAATGGATGCTTATTCTCGCAATTAACGTATGCTAGAGGATTATCAAGAGAATCGACTCAGGTATGTTAAGGCTATCCATTCCTTCTTTTTTCATGATCCAAGTGACGATACATAAACGTAATGATATTCCATAAGTGGTTCTACTCTTAGCAGTTAAGGATGTCTATGTTATTAATTCTGGCCAACTGATATTCAACCATGTCTACGTATGTCCCTAGTCCCTATTGAGGTATATGATAGAGAACTTAATATTTACAATATAGTGATACATGTACATTCATCTTCATGCATTTACCACCGTGCTACGGTCGGCCGGGCAGTTACCACCGGTTGGGCAGTTATGTATCATTATTTACCACCAGTTGGGCAGTCATTCATCTTCATTTAATACCGTGCTACAGACGATTGGGCAGACATGTATTTACCACCGGGCTACGGCCGGTCGATAAGTTACCACGAGTTGGGCGGTTATGTATCATTATTTACCACCGGTTCAGCAGTCATACATTTACCACCGTGCGAAGGTCGGTCGGGCAGTTACCACTTATCAGTTGGGCAGTCATGCATCATACAATATGGATAATAGAAATAGTCTCAAAGAGAAACATTATATATGTAAGTATAATAAGTATGCATATACAGTGGCACTATTCAGGTTGATTCTATATGTCTTTAATTAATGTTAACTTATTATTATGTTGCAGTTCTACCTTACATACTCAGTGCATTATTCTTACTGACGTCCTTTTGTTGGGGATGCTGCATTCAGGCCTGCAGGTATAGTTTGACGAGCCCTCATAGTAGATGAGATTAGCTTCAGCGAAGGATCAGTTAGAAGTTTGGAGTGATGCGGAGTCTATTAGTCATCTTGTCAGAAGTTCTACAAAATTATGGGTAGGCCGGTACCCTGTCCCATTTGGTGTCAAATAATCTTAAAGGCTTTGTAGACAGAGGTTCAGTTTGTACAGTATGTCAGAGGCCTTGCCGGCCCATATGTATTCATGTTTTAAGAAAGATGGTTCATTGATATAGTGTTTTCCCACTTACAATTATACATTATGAGTTGTGGCCATATGGGTCCATGATAGTTACAAAAAGAATGAGTCCAACTAATTCGACCTATGTATGTTCTAGTTTTGGTCGAACGATTATGAGTTACAGAGTGGTTCGCTCGGGCCAGTAAGGTACCGGATGCCAGCCATGCCTCCCCATGTTCGGGCGTGACAAGCTTAGAGAGTTTCAGATAGGCTACGGAGTGAATTTGTCTTAGAAAATTTACTAATGTGCTTCAATTCTTGTTGCAGGCCTCTGATCTCGCAATTGCGAGATCAAGCTTCGCATTTGCAACAACTGTTGGGTTTGCATTTGCGACCTACTCATCGCATTTGTGAAGAGTAGCTGGGGAGGCCAATGTTCACATTTGCGAACAATTTCTCGCAATTGCGGTGGGAGCTCGGGAGGGTACTCTTTGCATTTGTAATCTCTTGGTCCCATTTGCGATCTTGCATGTGTTCGCATTTAAGGACTATTCTTCGCATTTGCGAAAAATGCAGAAGTGTGAAGGGCTTCACATTTGTGATGGTTCTTTCACATTTGCGGGCTTCGCAATGCGAAGCCCAGGTTGCATTTGTGATATCTACAGCTGGGTAAATATGATTTAGACGAGATTTTTCTCCCATTATTTAAATTTTCAAAACCTAAAACACAAGAGGCGATTTTCCAAAGAACTTTTCTTCCCCAAATCATTGGTAAGTGATGCTAAACTAATTTCTTTCAATCTTTCACTACTTCTCCTAAGATTTCAACATAAGATATAAGGTTTTTTATGGTGGAATTGGGGGTTTTTGGGTAGAAACAAGGGATTTGGTAAATTGGGGATTTAGATCTTAAATTGAGGTCGAATTCCAAAATAAATTACATAATAGGGCTCGGGGGTGAATGGGTAATCGAGTTTTGCTTCAAATTTTGTGTTTGGACCAATCGGACCCGGGTGTTGACTTTTGTTGACTTTTTCAATAATGGCCTAAATTGAATTCTTTGCAATCGTGGGTAGTTCCTAAGGCTTTATTTGAATTGTTTTGTTGGTAATTAGCTAGATTCTATTGGTTCAGAAGATTGTTTGAAGGGAAAAGTCGTGGTTGAGCTTTGAGTTTGGCCATTGGAGCGAGATAAGTGTCGTGGTTAACTTTAGTTTGAGGGATTAGGACTTACTTGTCTATTTTCTATGTGTTTTGATGTTGGGTACCATGTATAGGTGAGGTGACGAGTACGTATGCATTTTTGTCGGGTTACATCATGCGAGTGGGTTTTATTCCTGTAATTGTTTCTTTTCTTTATCATTTTATTCATGCTTAGACTAGTTAATCGTGAAGTTGATCATTTTTATCATGTTTATGGACTTTGGTATTGATTGAGAGTTTATTCAATTTGAGGTTAGTATTTTGGAACCAAAGGTTGAAGTAAGACTTGTTTTTGTTATTTCGATCTCCCTGTTGTCATTGTTCATAGTTTTGGTGAGGGAGAGTGTTAAAGCACGAAGGGTAATGCCGTGACATATTGTGAGTGTAATACACGAAGGGTGATTTCATGCCATTTTATGAGAGTTAATGCATGAAGGGTGATGCCTTGTCATTTCTAATAATTCATGGTGAGGATGAGAGTAAAATCATGAAGGGTGATGTCGTGCGATTTTCCTTTGCTGTGTTCATTTGTTATTATTTGTTCATAGTCTATTTGCTGTTTAGGTTATCATTATGCTGTAGTTCTTTATCTCGTATTTCCTCTCAGCATGTTCCCCCTCCCGATATTACCTACTTAGTTCTTTACTGTTATTTGTATATACATTGTTGACTTGTACATGTTTGATTGTGGGTGTCTTGTCTTAGCCTCGTCACTACTTCATCGAGGTTAGGCTCGAAACTTACCAGTACATGGGATCGGTAGTATTGATACTGCACTTTCACTATTTATGCAGATTTTGGTACCGACTGTGGTTGATCGAGAGATTGGTTGCCAGATTGCTATTAGGAGACCCAAGGTAGATCTGCCGGCATCCGCAGACCCTTCAGTCTCTTCTCAGATTTATCTTTTACTGTGTTCTATTTCAAAATAGTGTATTTTTCCCTTCTTCAGTCTCTGATTGTAGAAATCTTAGTAGTTCGTGAGTTGTGACTCCAGATCCGGGTAGTTGTTAATGTTGAAGCTTTTATATTATTCTGTATTCGTTGTTCACCATTTTAATCTATCATTGTTGCTGATTGTATTGAATAAGGTTATCTTAAAATACTCTAACGTAGCTTTCCAAGAAAGTGAAATTTTAGGTACCATCACGGTCCCGACGGTTGGAATTCTGGGTCGTGACATGTTGGTATCAGAGCACTAGGTTGCCTTGGTCTCACAATTCACGAGTGAGCTTAGTAGAGTCTGGGGGATCAGTACGGAGATGTCTGTACTTATCTCCCAGAGGCTATGAAGTTTAGGAACAAATTTCACTTATATTCTTCTCTGTTGTGCGACTTTGTTTTCTCAATACTGATTGGACTCTTCTTCTCTTATTCTCTCACAGATGGCGAGAACACGTACCGCTTCTTCAGCTAAGCAGCAGGTAGAGCCTCCAGTTGCAGCCCCTACAAGGGGCAGAGGTCGAGGCCGAGGATGTACCAGAGGCCGAGGTATGTGCATGGCTCAACCTAGCACCCCAATAGTGGATCCTCAGGTAGAGTTTGAGGAGGAGGATCCAGCTCTGACTATTCCTAACAGGCCAGCTCAGGTTTCGGATGGGTTCACTGCCACCCCAGTGCTTCAGGATACTTTGGTCCGTTTGCTGGGCCTTATGGAGACTGTGGCCCAGACTGGCGTATTTCCCATGGCACAAGTTGTCTCTCAGGCTGGAGGAGGAGCACAGACTCTTGCTACTCACACTCTGGAGAAGATGGCTCCCCAGTATCAGACTCCAGTAGCTCAACCAGTCAGAGCAGTTCAGCAGGTTGTAGCGGCAAAGGCCGGTGAGGAGTCAACTATGTCTTCTGAGGCCTTATGGAGATTGGACAAGTTCACCAAGCTCTTCCTAGTTCACTTCAGTGATGCTACCTCAGAGGACCCCAGGATTATCTTCACAACTGTCATGAGGTTCTATGGAACATGGGTATAGTGGATACCAATAGGGTCGATTTTGCTGCATTTCAGATGACTAGTTCCGCCAAGAAATAGTGGAGAGATTATTCGTTAACCAGACCAGTAGGGTCGCCTACTCTTACATGGGATCAGTTCTCTCAGCTCTTTCTGGAGAAGTTTCTCCCTATCACATTGAGCGAGGAGCATCGTCGTCAGTTCGAGCATCTTTAGCAGGCCAGTATGATTGTTACTCAGTATCAGACCTGTTTTGTGTATTTGTCCTGTCATGCTCTTCTTTTACTCCCTACCGAGAAGGAGAGGGTGAGGAGGTTTATTGAGGGACTTGTTCAGCCTATTAATTTGCAGATGGCTAAGAAGACTGGGAGTGAGATTTCTTTTCAGGAGGCCGCCAATGTCGCCATGCGAGTTGAGATGCTTCTTGCTCAGGGAGGTTAGGGTTCTGAAGAGACCTCGTCATTCTGGTGGGTCCAAAACTGCCTCATTTGGAGGCAGGGGTACTTTTAGTATAATTGATGCGAGGCTAGAATTCATGGTTTAACATGTTATATGCCCTACATTTTATGTGCGTTAATGATAAAAATACACTTTTTATGTGCATAACAGAGTCTATTTTATGTGTAGGTGAATTGGAGATGGAAATCGAGCATAATGGATGCAAATACATTGAACATACACTCAAGAGACGAGGAGGAGTGCACCGGGCTATATCCGGGCGCCAGAGCCCAAACGCCTGACCTTGCCTGGCGTTAGAGCTGAAACGCCTGACCCTGCCTGGCGTTAGCCAGATGTTAGAGCTGAAACGCCTGCCTTAGCCTGGCGTTAGCCAGGCGCCAGGGCCAAAACTCCAGGCTCCTGTTCCGGCTAAATTCCAGTTTTGAGGAGGTTAAGTGTTTCCCGATTGGAATAGAAGTCTCCTACATGTTTAGGGTTTGTCATAAACATATAAATAGACCCGAAAACACAACTTGAAGGGGGGATTCGAGGAGAGGAAATCATCAAAGTGAAGAAAAACCTGTGGATTACTACTCAGCAAAGCAAAAACATTGATTTTTATCACCTTAGTTCATTACTCTATAATTCAATTATGCAAGTTATTTTAGATTTGATATTTATGAATATGAGTAGCTAACTTTCTTAATCTAGGGTTTTGGTGGAACCCATTGGAGGACCAACTTATGGTGATATTAATATAGTTTGGTTGATTGTTCATCTCTACTTGTTCAACTACATTCTTATTATAGCTAATTGAATGGCCATCAATTAGCTGTGCCTAATTAGTGTATATCTACTTGAGAGAGTGTGCCATATTTAGGTAATTGTTTGAACAACACGACTCCCAGAGTATAGGCGAAAGTCATAACCGAGGGTTTAGAGGTTGGATTAGAGATAACGATACCTCGGGTGCAATCTAAAGTGAACTGTAATGCAATCTAGCTAGCGTAACTTGAGAGAGTGCGTCTAGTAAATTATCATAATTACTTGAGAGAGATTTATGGTAGATAGAGTGTTCATGATTGATAGAGACAACTAATCAAGCTATATGAAGTATCCGAGAAGGAAGTTCACCGACGGGGGAAACCATAACCTTAGACCTTTATCATAATTGTTTACAACACATTGTTAGTAATTGCTAGTTATTATTATTGTCAGTAGAATTAGTAAAACATCACCAATTTATATTAAAAAGTCTTGAGAGAATTGATTGAGTAAAAGTTGCGTATTCTAAAGACTTGATTGATACGTAAATTCCCTGTGGGATCGACTCTGGGCATAATACCGCGGATTATATTTGCAAAGCCCGTTTAGTCTTTTATTAGACATAGTTGAGCGTGACCA